>CAUYON010193275.1:0-27514 GCA_963573935.1 Arctocebus calabarensis | reverse complement strand
TCCATGTCTTTCATTTTTTCCTATCTCATTGCTAGTCCTCTGTCAAGTGGTTGTGGTGGTAGTAGGCAGCTAGCTAGATATGACCAGGGCAGGTGAAGGATGTGGGTAGGCTATTTTTGACTGGCCTGAGTTAGGCTATCCCGGGCTATTAATTGGTGTCTCCTTCACTTCACACTTAGGACTAAATGTGGAACCCCCATCTCCTATGCCTAGGTCAATTTCTTGTGAATTCCCTAGGCCTCAATTCCATGAATGGACTGTATCCATTCATTGGTACATTCATTCACCTTGCCCCTGGCAGAAGTGACTGTATTCATTCGTTTCCTGGCCAAGGTACCCATACACCTATATATACCCTGAGACTAAAGGCCTAAAGGAGGAGACCGGGAAAGACCGGGAGAGAAATGGAGAGAGCTTCTCTCTTCCCACTTGAATTCTCTCCTCTACCAGGGGCTTTAGTGTTTTCTGTAAATAAATTCTGTCTTACCACTGGGGGGTAGGGGGAGGAAATGTAATGAAGAATAATAAAATACATGTATTTATTTAAAAAAATAAATAAATAAAATAGAAATGCCATCATCAAAAAAAAAAAAAAAAAAAGAAGAAACTTAAAGGATCTAAACATTAGATAGATGATACTCAGGGAAGAAAAGTGGTTTCATTAATGAAGATCTTGTACTTATACCGTTGGACGGATGATCTTGGACTACACCCTAAAGAAAATGCAAAACCTTGCTTGAATTTTTAGAATGATCACTAGGCAGCTGAGTGGAGGTGGATGAAAGGAGGAGGTGTTGGCTTGTGGTGGGAATAGTGCCCATGCTTGTTTGCAGTAGGCCAGGTGAGAAGGGCTGAAAACTTCACCTTCAACCATAGTTAACAGGATGATGGAGGAGGAGACCTGGATTACCTGATGTCACTAGTGTAGTCTTAATGCCACCTAACTAGTGTCCTTATAAGGACAGCTGGAGCCCAGGAGTTTGAGGCTGTAGTGAACTATGATGATACGGCTGTACTCTAGGCCAGGCAACAGAGCAAGACCTTGTCTAGAAAAATTTAAAAAAGAAAAAGAGAAAAGAGGGAGATTAGAACTCAGACACACACAGAAGGTAAACTGTGTGTGTGAAGTCAGAGGGTGAAGACAGCCACCTGCAAACCAAGGAGAGAAACCATGGGGAAAAATATAACCCTGGTGACACTTTGATCACAGACTTCTCACCTAGAGAACGATGAGAAAAACCACTGTTGTTTAAGCCACCCAGCTTGTGGGAATGTTGTGGCAGCTCCAGCACACTAGTACAGTCCTTAGTAACCTGCTGAAGGTCATTTGCGGTACTCTGCCAGAGCAGGGCAGGAAACAACACTTTGGAAGTGAGGAACGTTGAGTCCTTCCATGTCACTGGATTCTTATCTCTTAGGAACAAATTTAATGGTTTTTTTTTTTTTTTGAATCTGCTGCTTTGCAAACTCCAGCAGGCCTGCAGCTCAGAGGAAGAAGCGTGGACAGGGAGCTGCACTTTAGTCCCTAAATGCCACCAAGTTCTTTGCGTCTGGTGACCTTACCATTTAGCTTCTTAGATGTAAGTTCTGCTCAGTGAGGAATGTTTTATTTTCTCTGTTGTCAAGAAGGGGAAAAAATTAGATAGAAGAGAGGATGGGGGAGACAGAGAAGATAGTGAGAGGGCAATAGGAAAGAGAAAAAGAGAAGAGCAAACGAAAGAATGAAATGAGAGACATGAGCCGAGTTGTTGAGGGCAGAGTTTCTGAACCTCTATGCTGCTGACCCGAGGGCTCAATGGCTCTGCACTGTGGGAGCTCCCTGGGCATCGCAGGCTGGGTCAGCTCTGTGGTCTCTACCCTGCACTGTGGGGGCTCCCTGGGCATCGTGGGGTGTGTCAGCACCCTGGTCTCTACCCTGCACTGTGGGGGCTCCCTGGGCATTGTGGGGTGTGTCAGCTCCCTGGTCTAGATCGGAAGAGCGTCGGGTAGGGACAGAGTGTAGTCGGCGGTGGTGGGCGCGGGGGGGGCCCCCTGGGCACGGGGGGGTGTGTCAGCACCCTGGTCTCTACCCTGCACTGTGAGGGCTCCCTGGCCATCGTGGGTGTGTGTCAGCACCCTGGTCTCTACCCTGCACTGTGGGGAATCCCTGGGCATTGTGGGGTGTGTCAGCTCCCTGGTCTCTGCCCTGCACTGTGGGGAATCCCTGGGCATCGTGGGGTGTGTCAGCACCCTGGTCTCTGCCCCCCACTGTGGGGGCTCCCTGGCCATCGTGGGTGTGTGTCAGCACCCTGGTCTTTACCCACCTGATGACAGTAGCACTGCTTCTCTCCTGGTTGTGACAAGCAGGAGTGTCTTCAGACATTGCCAAATGTCCCCGATGTGCAAAATCGTCATGGGCTGTGGTATGATTTGTCATGAAATACACTTTATAGCGTGAAGGGCAAAGGTGAGGAAACACATAAAGACACCAAGAGAGGGTGTGGGCAGAAGCCTTACCTAGCCCTCGGTTTGGGGGTCTTTGCACAGATGTGGCTGAGGATTCAGCACATAATCCTGCTGTGTTTATTGGACAGAGATGAAACCGTGACTTATGCTTCTCCATCCAGACAGTAGAGTCATGTACTTGCGACAGTTACAAGGTAGTTCTTCTCACCAAAACACGTTCCTTCCTGCTCAGAACACAGAGCACAAGACAAATGTAATTATAGTCTGGAGTTTGACTTCTTTCTCCTAATTGGCTCCAACGCATCCTACTTTTTGATATGATGCTTCTCCTAAACTACAAGGTAGGAATAGGCACTCAGGTCTTTGTTTCTTAGCCTTTTAATAAAATCCATAGGCTTGTTGGAAGCAATATTATTAATTAACTGTTGAAGCTAGGACTAAGGCCTCTGCAAGTGTGGATGGATTCTATCACCCACTAGAGGCCTTACTTTGGGGAGGTTATTTTCAGAGTCATTGTTTTTGCATCTGTAAAATGGGCTAAAAATAGTGTCATCAAAGGATTTTTCTAAAGCTAGAGAAAAAAATGGAAAGTTTTTTGCATAAGCTCCCAAATGGAATCAGTACATTTTTATTTTTACCAGCAAAGAGTGACCAAAAAAATGAAGGAACTAGATGTCAAGTTATGTTAGAAGTGATGAAAAGATGTTTATTTTTTAATAAAGGGCACTATAGGGGTGAAAAGGGCTGTCTTTAAGTATCTGATGGTCCCCTATAATAAGAAAAGAGATTTTTTTCAAAACACATAACTAGAAACAATAGAGGTTTTCTAGGAATGAGTGAGTAGGTTAAATAGGTTTTCCCAAAACTGTTCCAACATGGGTAACTACTGGAGAAGGAAGAGGGTCTCCTCAAGAGAAATGGTTGAGCAGAGGCTGCTGGGAAACCTCTTCAGCAAAATGAGGTGAAAACCCTGCACATTCTTCAAGACCCACTTCAGTTGCCCTTCCCTGAGTAAGCCTGCCCAGATCACCTTCACCCTCCACCTCGAATTCAATTACCCACCAGAGAGTTCAAAGCTTATGTTCTTCTTCCAAAAACTCCAGGGGGAGGGAGAATCCTCTGAGACAGAAGCTCAGGGGTTCACCTCTAGAGCTACAATGCCTGTCAAAATGCTCAAGACTGAACAAACACTCAGAAGGCATCAAACGGGAAAATAATCCAATGACCAAAAGCAATTTCTGATTTGAGCAGAGGGGGTTAAAATTGATCACCTATAAATTCCCATCCATCTCAAAGATGTAATGATTTCTTGGTTATGTTTTATAACCTCTAATTTATTTTTATCAAGGCATTATCAGGCTGAATAACCAGCATCAAAACAACAGCTCAAAGCAGGAAAGGGGAAACAAACAAACATTCAGTCCACTGGTTTGTTTTTCTCTTTTGCTTCCTAAGGCAATGCCCGATGGCCCATTTTGTGGTAGTCATAATTTTTCCCACTGACTGGTCAGTCTAAAAGATAATTGGCTTAAACAACTGCTTCTGGACCGACTCAGCTTCCTGTCTTCTAACAATGAGTTCATAAATAAAGACCTCTTGGGAAGTTAAGATGTATATGAAAATATGTATTTAATTCAAAGGAAAAAATAAAAATGACTTGTCTTCATGCTGTGCTGGGTCTTGTAATGTCTCATGTTGTGACATTCTCTATTATAGTCTCTGAAAGACAAAAGTTGCATAAGCATTTAAAAAAGCTAGTCAGTTTGCCCTCATTCCTCTTTTCTGTACACTTCCAAGTTTAGTAGATGTAGGACATCTGTATTCTTTTTAACCTCTTAGCATAGATGCCAGTTCTCCTGGGGCAGAGAGCAGGTGACGATTTGTTGGGTTGCAAATAAATAGAAACTGCAAATCTGGAAAAAGAGGGCGAGAACTATTTTCTAAGAATGGCTTAGGTGGGGATTGAGAAAGGAAAAGGGAACTGGAGACTGATGAGCTGTGAATGATTGAAATGGACAATGACATTTTAAAGTGTTCAAGAATTTGCATTTTAAACAAAGCTCCAGGGTTATAGTGGGAAAAAACATTTCTCCACAAAAACTGACAAAATTAAAATTTGACATAGTCTATCCTATAGACTTTGTTAGATTTTTGTTTTCATTTGCTTTGTTTTCTTTTTAGAAAAATCACTTTGATTCAATTCAAAAAACAAATATGGTGGATCTACTATGTGCAGAGCACAATAGGAAGAGATACATGTGAATATGGATATTTGTCTACGGATCCACTGTTAGAAGTTGAGTAAGTCTGGAAGCAATTGCTTAAGCCAATTGACTTACAGATGGGACTAGTCAGTGGGGAAAATTAGTACTACCACAAAATGGGCCATTGGCCATTGCCTTAGGGAGCAAAGCTACTAACAGAGTAGTGGGAAAGTACAAATAAAATTATGTTTACATTAGCATAATAATTGTTACCATGTATTAAAGGCTACTGTGTTCTTCTAGAAAAACCAGGAAGATCATGAACATAGGAGGCAATGAATGTTGATTCAAGATCCAGATGCATCATTCAATTTGCCATGTGACTTGGAGAGATTTCCTCAACTGCTGTTTCTCAGTTGCTAATCTGTGAATCTGAAGTAGCCAGAGTGTTATTGTGTGGAGTAAATGGGTTAATGCACATAAAGTACTTAGAAAAATGCATTGTCCTGAGTAAAGTAATTGAAGAATGTAAAGACAAACAGGACATATGTACTCACTACTAAACTGGAACTAACCAGGGAGCTCACATGTGCACAGAGGGGAGTAAAAGCTCATGGAAATCGAGCAGGGAAGAGACAGGAGGACAGAGGGAGCAAAAGCCTGTGGACGGGTACAGTGAACACTCTCTGGGTGGTGGTTACATTTACACCCTTGACTCCAGCATTACAAAAGGAACCCATGTAACCAAAATCATTTGTATCCCCTTCATACTCTGAAGTGAAAAAGAAGAGAAAGAAAAGGAAAAAGCAGCTAGTGCTACATTGTTGTCATTCCTCTCTCTGGCTTTGAAATACATCACATAAGCATATTGTGTCACATGGCAGCCTTATATGCCTCACAGGTACAGAAACCTGGGTCCCGAGAGGTGAATCAAGGTGTTCAAGGACACAGAGCAGGTAGGGTAAGCTGAGGACACGAATCTCAATCTAGCACTAAGATCCTTGTTCTCGCTGCTGTGGTTTCTCTGCAGACAAGGCAACAATAGTATAACACAAAAGGAAATAAGTGAAAAAGGAAGTAATAGGAAAAAACTTCATGCAGGGAAATGGATGAACTGATTCATGGAGGAGGTCGCAAAGCTTGGAGAAAGCAGCTGACTGACCTTGGTATCCCCAAGATAGACACCTCCGGTGTATTTTGGTTTTGACCATGTATTGTCTGACTTTTGTCAGTTTGGTGATGTTACTGTATTAGACAAACTGTGTTTCATACATGCATACAGTAAGTTCTCAATAATTTCCATTGGAAAGAGGAATGAATTAATGAATCAATTAATAAAAGGGGACTGGCATTTCAGCATTTAGCAGAACTGTACCTAAACACCACAGCAGCATTTAGGCATTAGCCAATCTTCTGATTACAAAATTGTTGGATTCTCCTTTGTTTAGAAAGAGACCGGTGCTTTTCAGAATACACCTGTGAGCGGAAAGTGCCTTTGGGGCTTAATGAATAATCCTTCTTTAAAATGAAAAATATACTAAGTCTACAAACATGTTGTGTGACAAGATTTCAGCCCTGTAGGTAATCTTTTTTTTCCCTCCAAACATAATTTCTTCCCTATTTCCTGGATCCATTATGTTAATTAGTGAAAACACTAACTTCCAGGGATATACCAAGGCTGTATGAGGTGGGGATTTTGGTAGTAAAATTGCTATTGTTTTATTGCCTGAGAGCATAGATGTACCCATTCTTTGAATCATCTTTTTCAGTAAATATAAGTGAGCTAACTGTATGTCAGATGCACTCTGAACTGCAAAGACTTCAAAGGTGTTCAGCAAGACTTTTCCCCTCAAGAAATGTGAAATGCGGTGCACAAGATAAGATATATGCACACAACAAAGTTAAATAACAAACGTCGGACAAATGACAGAAAACTGCGTCACCTGAAAGGACAGAAAGTTGTGTGTGAGGGAGCCCAGCTCAGTGGAAAACGCCATCTGTTCCAAAGGGAGTTTTTATCTTGACAAGTTCATGTTCACAAACGTGTAACTGGAAGAGAGTTTTCTTCTTATTTTTTAATAGCCGGGAGTTGTGGCAGGCACCTGTTGTCCCAGCTACTTGGGAGGCTAAGGCAAGAGAATCACTTAAGCCCAAGAGTTTGAGTTTGCTGTGAGCTGTGATGCCCCAGCACTCTACCCGGGGTGACATAATGAGACTCTGTCTCAAACAAACAAACAAAAAAAGACTCGGTGCCCGTAGCTCAGTGAGTAGGGCGCTGGTCACACCGAGGCTGGCAGATTCGAGTCCAGCCTGAGCCTGCTAAACAACAATGACAACTGCCACTGGAAGAGATAGTTTTCAATGAATTAATTAATACACAAATCATCTAGACTCTTTGAAAATCATTTCTGGTGGGCTCAGCCTTCGCCAAAATCTAAGAGAAAAAAATAATAGTACATTCCATTGTCTCAGACACTTTACAGCCATTTGGTTTATTTATTTATTTTTATTTTTTTGCAGATTTTGGCTGGGGCTGGGTTTGAACCCACCACCTTCTGTATATGAGGCCAGTGCCCTACTCCTTTGAGCCACAGGCGTGGCCCAAGTGGTTTATTTTTAAACATTTGCATATTGTCATTTCTTGTTAGGGCTGTGAGGATGAAGGAAATTTGAGAATGAAACAAGGTGAAAAGGCTCTGATAATGTTCTGTCTCTTGATCTGGGCACTGGTCATACTTGTGTGCTCATTTGTAAAAATTCATTTAAGAGCTGTGTTCTTTCCCAGGTACACATTATATATCGATATACGTTTTACATGAAAAAACAAAAAGGAATAAACTACTTAGGTGAGCAAAAACACTTGGAATTCCCTCCCATTCTTCATTCCTGCATAAGTTTCCTAAGTCACCTTACAAGATAATGACCTTGCATTTCATATAGATTTGCTTTCTTTTTCTTCTGTGGGTAGTTAATTGCTTGAGGACTTCCTGACTAATCCCTTATATCTTTGCTTAATGCCTTTTATGTCTCTCATAGAAACCCAGATTCCCTTTGGTCTGGAAAAATTAGATATCTTTGGCTCTAAAAAGGGAATTTCAAGTTTTTGCTACAAAAAAATAATGTCATGGAAACATCTGGAGGGGTTGTTTGCCATGGTTACAGTAAAATGATGGGGCTCCAGAAAAGATGGTCATTAAAATGCATCCCTTCTGCTACACCCTGGAGAGAAGAGATTTCTGTGATAATAATGGTTACTAATTACTCAGCACTTTTATCTATTCCAGGCTCAATTCAAAGCACTTTAAACATATTAATATGCCCAACAGCCCAGGGGATTCCTGGGCTATCAATATTTCCACTTTATAGATGGGAAACTGGAAGCAGAGAGCTCAAGGTTGCACAGTCCGGAAGTGGATGCCATCCTGGCCACAGCGCACAATCCTTCACTCTCTTCTGTATTTTCTCCTTAGCCTTGAAGAACTGGATAACTGTGATTCCATTGAGAAGATTCTGGTAGGGTTTAATCTCTCTCCTATAAACTCCCCACTGACTTCTGGGGGATAACAACACTTCTCAAGTTGCCACACATGTCAGCTTTGTTTTTACCCTGGTAACACTTGACAGTGAGCCTAGCAAAAACAATCAAAGCCCTGAAAATTCCACCTACTGTCTTTAAGGCAAGCAAGTCTGGGTTAATAGCACTTTTTCTACCATTTAATCAACTGTGAGAACTCTTGCAAGGCATTCACCTTCCTGACCCTTAGTTTGTTCATCTGGAAAGTGGCAATGATTTTCATTTTCCAAAGAGTCCAGGAGGATTAAAGGAGATTAAATATGCACTTTGCAGACAAGTAGGGGCTCAGATAGTATCAGTTTTTCACACTCATCACTGCGGCATTTACATCACAGGCCCTCACAGCACCTGCCTATTTCCATCTCCTACGCACCTGGGGTGCTTTCACCTGCCTAGCGGAGCCGCAGTAGCGATTTTAAAAAATCTTAAATAATCATTTATTTTGTAGATAAGACACTAAGCTACAAAAAGGAAAGAAAAGAAGAGACCATAGCTGATTTTTTTTTTTAGTGAAAATGTCACTGCAGAAATGTAGCTGAAAATTAGGTATATCATTGTTATTAGCTACTTCTCAAAATTATGTGGGAATCTGCTAGTGGGGGAAAATAATAATCATTTCATTATTACTATTGAAAAGCTTCGGCAAACCGTGCAGAATATGTAACCTCTGGAGAGGGACGGGAAGTTAACAGTGAAAATTCATTAAAAGATCAGGAAAAAAAGAGCCCATGTGAAAAGGGTAAAAATAATTGGGATTAGTTAACCCAGAAAGGAAAAGACTACACAGCGACTTAATTACTGTCTTCATTTCTTTGCAAAATGAGCTGCCCTGCATTGCAGCCATCTCTGCTAATGAGAAAACTAGAGGAAGTGACCCTAAAAGAGAGCAAAAGAAATGCAAGCCATTTGGGGGACATTTTTACTTGAGAGAGCAAACACTTAAAACCCTCCCATTTGCCACTGTGTAGATGCACCAGTGTAACCAGTGTAGTGGAAAGACAAAGCTGCATGATGTCACTTATGCCTGGAGTCCTAACTCGCCCATGGCCGAGGCGGAGGGCAGAGCTGTAGGGGTTACCAGGGGGTGCGGGGAGGGCAATGAGGAGATGTTGGTCAAGGGGTAGAAACTTTCAGTTGGGAAATTGTTACCGAGGAAGAGGGTCCGGCCACCTGTCACTGTCAGCCGGTACGCAGAGACAGGGATGAACCCACCAAACTTTGTCAGAAGGCCTGTGATTCTGGAAAACAGTGGGACTAGCCTCTCCAAGACAATTCTGTTCCTCCGACAATTCTGTTCCTCCGTTTCCCAAATCAGTTTTATACACAAAGGTTCGAAGTAAAGCTCACATTAACTGTTGCATTTCCAATTCAAAAATCAATTTCCTCGTGGTGGGCGCCTGTGGATGGATAGAATGCTGGCCCCGTGCAACGGGGTTGGTGGGTTCCAACCTGCCTGGGTCTGCTAAACTACAACACAAAACAAGCCCAACAAAAATCAATTTCCTAAAATCAGTCTTCCTAAACTATTCAAGATGGGCATCTTTAATAAGAATGGGAGACAGGAAGTGAAGGTAACCTAGAACCTACACCGACCAGGCCAAAGGAGATTAAATACGCACTGAGCAGACAAGTAGGCATGACATGCACCTCAGCTGGACTGATTCCGTCATTCTCCTGTACGTGCTGTCACAGTGATTCAGTTCTGGGGCCGTAGTGCCCAGCATGCCCAACAATACCATATTGTATACTTGGCATTTGCTGAGAGAGCAAATCTTAAGTGTCCTTGTTGCCACCCAGACAGGTTCATCTGCCCACTGCCCAAGAGTGGGTGCCCAGAGACAAAAAGGTTCACAGCAGAGAGAGAACATATTCCACAGAGCGCTGAAAGGCCACGGGAGAAATCCCTCAAATCTGCTTCCCCAAGAACTGGGGAAACGGGTTTGTAAAGACAGTTTGGTGAGCAGGGGGTCAGGTGGTTGGGTCTGCTAACTAGCTGGTTTCTGGTTGGACTAAGCAGTACATGGTGTGGGCCTCTGTCTGGGGGTCAGCCAGTCCACTGGAACGCAGGACCTGGAAGACAGCTCAGAATCTACCCTGGGTTCTGAACAGGTGATGGGATCTATACAAAAAAGTTAAGAACCTTTTCCAGATGTGCCCTCTAAAAGCAACAATGATAAAGGAGCAAAAAGGGGGCAGTGGCTACCTATTATCAAGCAAAGGAGGGGACACTGGAGGCTGACGGTCGTTGCTCTGGCAGGCCCGTTGCTTCCCAGAGCACTGGGGCCCTTTCTGTGAGGGCCACTTTCATTCTCACCCCACACACAGGTAATCATGGTAGGTGCTAATGAACTTGATTTGGGTCATCATTTCATAGTGTATGCAGATATCAAATCTTTTGTTTGCCAATTATACCTCATTAAAGCTGGGGGAAAGGAGGGGTTACCTTACATCATCCTAGAATTGTGCATCCCAAGTGGGTCTTTCAGATGTGACATGCTTGGGATGTGGGGCGAGGTGGAAGGACTTATTACATCTTAATCAAAAATGGTAGAAACTAAAGGCCGGGGCTATAGCTTTCAGTGGCCCTTCAAGTTTTCCAATCTTTAATTCATCGAATTTGAGCCTGAGTCTCTACCTCATTAAATGTCTCTGCTGCTACCATTGTATTAAACCCAATCACAATGACCTTCTTGGGAAATGAGGACTTGGTTCTGCCACAGAGCCACAGAGGAAATAAAAGGTCAGCTCTCAAAAGCCCAGCTGGGAGCCAGCTCTGCTTCTTTTGACCTTCCAAACTTTCCATTAGAAGGGCAGTGATCTCAGTGGTTTACCAGCGTGGGCAGCTGGGGCTATGATTAGATGAAATGCTATTAAGGGGAAGAGTTAATACTCACGCAGGCACATTGCAGGGAGATGTGTGTTCTAGGAGGGTCACAGTCTGCTTCTCCTGGTTGGTAAGTTTATCTGCTTAAGGGAGGAGGGGAGGCCTGGGCCACTTATCAGTCTTACTGCCTGTCACCCTGTTGAATGACCCCACAGAATCTACAGATCGGCAGGTGGCTTCTTAACATGATGAGGGGAGGGGAGGTTCAATTTGGATATTTGGGGCTCCCTCTCTCCCCTTTGTGTGCCCTCCAGCTCCTCTCTGTAACCCCTTTTACGCCTTCACTTTCCCAGTGGAGTGTCATCTATTTCTCTCTTAGGCTTTAAGAAAGAGTTGTCAGTCATTTGAGCCCATCTATCCAGTTTCCTGCTGGGCTGGTGATCAGGGATTAGAGTTTAAGCTTATTTATTGAAGGAGGAGAAGGAAGGGGCGGGGTGCTTTGCCATTGTCTGGCCTTAAAACAGAGTAAAGACATCCAGATTTCTAAATGTCAGGGACAACTGTTTCTTACTCCATCCCCTAGTTATTCTGTTAACAGACACCCTCTTTCTGCTTTGAATATCATTTCCAAACGTCTTTTCTCACAGCCTAAAACCTGCATACGTACGCTTTGTTTAAAGAAGGGATATGGGCATGTTTCAAATCCTTGGAGGGATAACGAGGGAGTAGGGGAAATTAATACAACTCAAAACAGCAATAATCAGATCCCAAGGTGGGCCTGGGAAGGGGTGGAGAGGAACAGTAGATGGCAGAGAAGGAATGCATTTTATTTCACTGGGATCTAATGGAAAGCAAAAACAGTGAAGAAAAATATATGCAGGTGTGCTTGGAACTCCATTTCTGTGGGCAGGGAAAGAGTGAGCTCAATCAAAAGGATGGAAGGTAAGCAGTGACATAAAGTATCTTTCTCAAACAAAAATGCTTAAACCTTCTAGGGTCAGAGAGACACAAAAAGTTGCCGTACTTCCAGGAGGTTCCTGGAATCACCAGGCCCCAAGAATTAGCATCATCTATGTGCCCCAGTTTAAGAACTTCAGGTTCCGATGTGGTTTTTGACCCGAAGCTATGTCAGGTCAAAATACATATGTCATATATTAAGAATTCCATGCGTGAAGGGAGGTGTTGGAAAGGTAACCTCTGATCATGTTTTTCTTCTGAAGAACACAATTACTTATTGTAATTGCAAGGATTCTAATTACTTATTATTGTTGAATCCAGGAAAGTGGTCTGCAAGAAGAAGTCTGAGAAGCTGAGCTGAGGCAGTACAGCTGACCCAGTCTCCTGGGCTCACATTCTGTTCCACATGTACCCGCGATTGTCTACTCAAAATTATTTCACTGTGATGGATGTTTGTCTCAGGAGACTCTGAGGAGTAGTCACACATAGACAATAGGTTTTGTAATATTGGTAGAGTGAAGGTTACCCCAATGATATGTTTTCTCTGATGGTTCTCTTAGATACTTTGTTGAAATGAAAATCAACCTTGCTGTTGTTTAAACATTTCGTATTGAAATGGAACCTACTTTGATATTCTACTTCCTATCAGATAAGGTTGCAATTTTCTAGCTTGCTTTCCTCATATTTCATTATAAAAGTTATTAGAAGTGTAATTGAGGCAGAACATAGTTGAGAGGCTGCTCTCACTGTTCTCCAGAATCGCTGGCCTCCTGACTAATAAAGCTTGTTTGGACCTAAACCCCACACTGCATATGGGCTGGACAGTAACAGGCAACCCAACCTTCTTCATCTGGTAACCCTGGATCTGCAGACGTAAACTTGCCTGCCAGAAACCAGACAGGTAACAAAGGAATGTGAAGGCTGGTGAATGACTTGCTTGTTAACAAGGAGCAAGCTACCAGTTAGCTGCCAGTGGTGCCCACATGGGCGCACGTTGCCAGATCTTCCAATTTTCCAAATCCAATTTTTCTGGTAGACCTCCTAGTTTTGTTATTGTTATTTGTTTTCTTTTGTTGTTGTTTTGCTTTGGGGAACTAATTTATAAAAACAATTAAAACACCCCACAATGATATTGTGTAATCCTGTGAATGTATAAAGCATTTGCACTGGGGGAATCCGGGTGAAGGGGACCTGGGCCTTCTCTGAGTACAGTTAACAGTTTTACAACTTCCAGTGAGTCTATACCTATTTCAAAATTAAAATTTAGGGGGCGGCGCCTGTGGCTCAGTGAGTAAGGCGCCGGCCCCATATACTGAGGGTGGCGGGTTCAAACCTAGCCCCGGCCAAACTGCAGCAAAAAAATAGCCGGGCATTGTGGCAGACGCCTGTAGTCCCAGCTACTTGGAAGGCTGAGGCAAGAGAATAGTCTAAGCCCAGGAGTTGGAGTTTGCTGTGAGCAAGGTGACACCACGGCACTATACTGAGGTTGATAAAGTTATACTCTGTATATAAAAAAAAAAAAAAAAAAAAAATTAAAAGTTAGGAAAAAAACTTCTCAAAGAAAACACCTGGAAAACCAAATAAAACTAGGTTGGCAACTGATGTTTTTTCCCCTACCCTCCTTCTTGAGAAGCTTCTTTGCTTCACCAGAGTGAAGAAGAAGCATGGAGAAGCAAGAACAGACAGTGCTGGCCAGGGCTGCTCAGAAGAGAACTTTTCATTACACTTCTTTTCTTTTGAGACAACAGATTGTTTCTCTGCTGAACTTCCCCTGGAAGAAACAAGGTTTCTGGAATTCTAACCATACCAAAGGGAACGATTTTGGTCTGTGTTCAAGATATTTTTATCAAGGGTGATGATTAAATGAGACTTTGGGACTAGGGGAATGGAGGAATTCTAAATCAACATTTGGAGAACTGTTTTTAGGCGAGTGTGGTTGGGATAGGATGCTATGTACACCAGGTACTTCCATTTTAGAGTCAGTACACCTGAGTTTCAATTCTGTTTTGGCTCCTTCCTTCCTTGGGCAAGACTTTGTCCATCTCATTCCTCATTGTCTGTAAAACATGTTGGTATATTGTCCACTTCCCAGAGCTGAGATGGTGACATGAAATAATGCCACGTGAAAACACGTGATGATCTTTAAAGTAGCAAACAAACATAGATGATGGTGGTTGTTTTGTTCCTGCATGATAGGACATACTTCTGTAATCAATTTACTATCCTTATAATCAACTCATGTTCCGAAGCTCCTATCTTTTTATTTAGTTCATAGGGGCTTGTTATTTTAAACAAGAAAATAAAACTTCCATTCATTGCTTGTTCTGTGACTTGCATGACACACCGGGGGAAGCTTAACATTAACAAAATGGCACACGCCGTAAACCACCCGCTAATGCCCCTTCATTATTCTTCTCAGGACTGTCTTTATTCATTTTCCTCCCCCTTGACATTATTTTCTGTCTCTTGTGGAATAGTCTGGACATCAATCTTCATTAAGTACAGTTTTCTTCTCATACAAAGAGTTCATCCCGGAAGTCCAGTAACTTATTTCCAAAGTACTTCTTGGGCTGGTGAGACAGTAATTGTCATGTAATGGTGATGTCCTAGGAGTTATGTTTTATACAACCATCTGAGCAGGAAGTTCACTTCTCTCTCTCTCAACAAGACCAGTTTGTTTCATTTTCATTTCTGCAAACTAATATGTAGAAAGTGGAAGATCTCATAAGTCATCTAGAGACCCTTATTTTTCCAGCATGTTCTGTGCCCTATGTTCTTTGTGCTCCCAGACTTTATTGCCTACCGTCGACTTCCTTTCACTGTGCTCTGGCAAAACCAGGGAGCCACTGGCCATCTGGGTGTCTTTGCCGAAGCTGCCCTGGGTCCTCCACCTGGTTAGCATTCGCAGACCCCTTAAAACTCAGAAGACATTTGCTGCAAGAGAGATAAATTGAAATGCATTTAGATGGTAAACTTTGTGGAGATAAAAGTTGTGTTCTTTTCTGTTTATTATTGAAAGTCGATTCCTGTAATAGTCTCTGGAACATGGTAGTCAATAAATATTTATGGAAAGAATGAAGTTAAGTACCAATGAATGAACAACTGTTGTCCCAAATACTAGTGATAGAACAAAGGGGATGTTATTCTTAAGTGAATTTGAAATTACTTTGTTCACTACCCTTTCCCTTTCTTTTGAACCTTTTGGTCTTTTTCACAGCACGAAGAGATTATTCAGGAGACATTGTCTGAGAGTGCTGTGTTGAACTTGTGGATCCTGTTGAAACCAGACTACCTAGACTTACTTCCTGACTTTACCACTTACAAGCTGTGTGACTTTGGGAAAGGGCTGCAAAAGAGGCACTAACATAGTGTCAGTACCTAGTAAATGCTCATTGTAAGTATTATAACTATCTGTATAAACTAGGAGACAGGTTAACACTCAATACAGGCAGTCCCCAAGTTACAAACACTCAACTTACGTACAACTCACAACTACAAATGGAGGCCATTGCAAGTAACAGGTCAAAGGACCTGTTCCAACTTATAGACAAATTAAACTTAACCCACAGAACACATATTATTCATGACCCTGTTAATTCCCAACTCCATCTTTTTAAGGGCTTTCAACCCATCCCCCTTTAAGACAGGAAGCTCACCTGAAAGAGTTTAGTAATAACTGCAAAATCCTGTGACGCCTCAGCTCCCCTTGAAAGCACTCCCCTTACCAGGTGTTGGCTCTTGTCAGATTTGGCTTGTGTTGAGGATTTCCCTTCCCCTATCCAAAGCCCCTCCTAAAAGGTTTCCACCCCTGCTTCCAGGTGTCCAGAGACTTTGAGGTGTGAGTCTGCTCTCAGCCCGGCTGATCAATAAAGGACCCTCGCTTAATTTGGACTCAATGTGCTGGTGTTGCTCTATTCCCCTCACTTTGGGTATGACAACCCAGAGACTGCCTGTGTCATTAAATATTCACTGAGCCCCTAACACATGTTTGACACTAGGTTAGTCCTAGGGAGGCAAATATAGTACAACAAATTATTGCTCACAAGTCACTCACAGACTATAAAACCAAAACCAGAATTTGGGCCGGGCACCGTGGCTCATGCCTGTAATCCTAGAGCTTTAGGAGACTGAGATGGGCCGATTGCCTGAGCTCACAGGTTAGAGACCAGCCTAAGCAAGACAACGACATCTCTAAAAATAGCTGGGTTTTATGGTGGCCTCCTGTAATCCTAGCTACTTGGGAAGTTGAGATTGGAGAATTGCTTGAGCCCAAGAGTTTGAGATTGCCGTGAGCTATGATGGCACGGCACTCTACTGAGGGCAACATAGCGAAACCTTGCCTCAAAAACAAACCCCCAAATCTTAATTTGGTGTTATGGGTTCAGTGAGATGAACAAGATCAGCAGAGGGGAGTTGATTAGCTTTTAATTGGTGGAGCAGGACAAATAAGGTATCCCCAAGAATGAGATTCTGAGTTGGGGTTGAAAGGATTCACAGGAGCAGGAGAACATATGTATTGCAGAGTCATTAAAAAGAACAGATTCCATCTGTAGTTTGTCTTCTGTGTTTCCGCCCCACCCATTTAAAGATGGCAGCTTGGCATCTGTGAGCCTTTAGCTAGAGGGTGCTCAGCCAAAAGTGAAGACACCACCATATCGCCTTAAGAGTTTTATTTCTCAGAAATCCATTAAATGGATTATGTGTATTGTGGTGGGATCAGGGGCAATGTTTTTATGGGGTACAATGTGATGATTTGATATACAATGTGGAATGCTTAAATCAAACTGATTCGCATAACTATCACCTCATTTTTTTTTTGTGGTAAGACAATTATACTTAGTTGTTTTGTGATATACCCTTGCATTATGTGCCTTAGGTGAGTCCCACCAAATGCCCTGCCCCTCCCCTCCCCTCCTTTCTGGACTATCTTGGTTTAATCATTCATAGGAATGTGTAAGTGATTATATATTGAGTGCATGTAGCCAGAAGTTGCAGGAGCAAAAAGAAAGTGTCTAACTCCAGAAAGCAGTGGTTTGGGGTGACTGCATATGCATTGAAGACTTGCATTCTACCTATGCACAGTGGCGTCCCAAGAAGTGTGGGAACTCTGAAGAGAATGACTGAGAGATGTATATAAAGGCAGGTCCCTTGTTGCTCAGCCTCTGGCCTCACAGCACGGCTGCAGGTGGAGCAGATGGCCCAGCGACACGAGGCTGCTGAGGAGAGGACAGCGTCTACACACCCACCAAGGTTGCTCCCGTCAGGGTGGACCCTGCTACCTGGGATGTCCAGCATCTGAACATCTGCCTCAGTCTAATCTCCCTGGAAATCTGAATCATTTTCTCTTGGGGACGGACCTGCATTATAAACTGCAGGATCACAGAATAGACACAAAGGAACCAAGAGAGTGGAGGTTAATGAGACCCAGAGAGCATCCACTCACCAGCTGTGTGCTGCTGGCACACAAAATCTCTTTTCTCTTTTTGTTCTTACCTTTTTTTCCTTTCTGTCCCAGGTACTGAAAGATTGTCACAGAATTGTGATTATTATTATGGACAAACATGATGTAACTCCTGAAAAAAAATATACACACATTCACAATCAAATTATTATGTGCCCATCATTTTAATGTCTGATGGATTGGAGGGAAGATATGCAAAAGTAACTAAGGGGTGGTACCATCACGCAGCCAGGATCATGTAGACATGACTCTGTCAAGGAGAGCCAGGTTTCATAAACATTGGCCTCAGGTATCTCTTTAGGCAAAGAAGCAGCACTCCCATGAAACCACTCATGCACCTGGACCTCTTGCTGTCAGACACGTTCATCTTCGCAGTGAATCCACTGAGCTTTTTGAAAGTCTTTGAGAAATGGGTTTTCTTGCTCCTTTGGAGGAAAATTTTCACCAGAGTGCTTTTCATGGAAGCAAGTTTGGAAGTGTTCTGTAGGAAGCACGGGCATGGACCCTGGCCTTTATCCCAGTGCAGAAGGCCAGCTTTCCTGGAGATGGGAGGGCAAATTTAAGTATTAGAACACTCCATGAAAGGCCATTATTGAGTCTGAGCTAAATGTTAGGTTGGCTTGATCATCAAGCCTCCAAGCTGTGACCCACACAATCATTACCAGTTCTCATCCTACTCTGATCATCACGGAGGTGCCCTAAGAAGCAGTCCAAGTCACAGACCGGGTCTGTCAGCTTCTTCCCTCTCCATGCCCACGGTGAGACGAGAGTTGAACAGAATGTGTTCTTCTGGAGATGGTTATGTAAGAGGCGGCCATCTGTGACCCTGCTCCGAGGCACACGTCAGTGCCCTCATCTGTCCTCCCTGCTTACTGCTCATGGATGGTTCCAGATGTTGAACCAAAGTGATTTCTGAGGTCGCCTGTGCAGCACACCTACACAATACAGAATATGAGAGGAAAGATAATCCAGCATTGTCCTTCTGAGTGGATGCCAAACAGAGCCTTCAAGGAGTTTTGATGATCTTTTCCCAGATAGCCTGAAGTTGGGGGGAAAAACCCACACTAGTGCTGACGCTGTGGCGTTTACAGCTCAGTGGGCGCCCCTGTGCATCCCGGTGATGGGAATGTCAATCTGTATGTTCTGTCTGTGAGTAGGTTTCAAGGGTTTGAAGAATAGGCACTGTTTTAACCCAGTATTTCCACTCTTATTCTAATAAAATTCTCTGAAATTCAGACAGGACTTTATGGAAAAGCATTCATGACTGTGAAACCTTCGAAACAAACTAAAATAGTGCATATTTAGGGGGAAAAGTACTTTTTGCTGAATTTCTAAATGGAATAGTTAAAGCCGTGTAAAATAAAGTTTACAAAGAATTTGTCCTGGACAGCACCTGTGGCTCAGTGGGCAGGCGCCAGCCCCATACACTGAGGGTGGCCAATTCAAACTTGGCCCCGGCCAAACTGCAACAATAAAATAGCCAGGCGTTGTGGAGGGCCCCTGTGGTTCCAGCTACTTGGGAGGCTGAGGCAAGGGAATCGCCTAAGCCCAGGAGTTGGAGGTTGCTGTGAGCTGTGATGCCATAGCCCTCTACTGAGGGCGATAAAGTGAAACTCTTGTCTCTACAAAAAAAAAAAAAAAAAAAAAAAGAAAGAAAAGAAAAGAATTTGTCCTGGAAAAATTGCTTATGACTTATTAATTTACAAGGCAGAATATAAAACTGAACATGCAATATGGTCTCAAGTTAAAAATTTTAAACATGGCTCAGCGCCCGTAGCACAGTTTATAGTGCCAACCACATACACTGAGGGTGGTGGATTAGAACCCTGCCTGGGCCAGCTAACAGTGCAACCAAAAAATAGCCAGGCATTGTGGCAGGCACCTATAGTCCCAGCTACTTGGGAGGCTGAGCCAAGAGAATCACTTAAGCCCAAGAATTTGAGGTTGCTGTGAGCTCTGATGCAAGAGCACTCTACCAAGGGTGACATAATGAGACTTTGTCTCAAAAAAAAAATTTTTTTTAAACACCAATAAACACAGCAAGAAATGGATTTGAATATTCAAGGCAGTTTCTTCTGGGCCATGGGATTATGGATGATTTAACTTACTCTCATCAATCTTTTTGTCATTGTCCAAATTTGTGATGATATGCATGTATTTCTTTTATACAATAGAAAGATGTTACTTTAAAAGTCTAAGTGAGAAAAGTCAAAGGGGTGATTTCCAGGCAGCTCCTGTGGCTCATCAAATAGGGCGCCAGCCCCATATACCGAAGGTGGTGGGTTCAAACCTGGCCTCCGCCGAACTGCAAAAAAGAAAAAAAGGGTGATTTCCTGGGGGAGGGGTCAGGGGAGCTATTGACCAGTAAGGGATACAGGGGAGCTTCCTGGAGTGACAGAAATATTCTATATTGATTTGCGTGGTGATCCAGTTGCATACAGAGATGAAAACCCAATTTGTTGTGCTGTCAGTAAGTGTGTGCTCCACTGTAGGTAAATTTTGCCTCCAGTTTTACAATGAAGCACCTTGATCTTTCTGTTCCCCCCATTGCAGAAAGCTGTCTTTGTTTTTCTTGGCATACATGGCCACCCCGCTTTTCTCGGTGGCCCCATCACTCTAGTCAGCTATTCCTACCCACGTGCCCTGTGCCCTGTGCCACCTTAATATCACAGACACCTTCTGGGAAGAGCCTCATGTGTCTTCCCTGTGAAGCTCTCTGAGAACCACTCCCATTTTTCCCCCATATTCTGCTACTTACTTGCCAAGTGACCTCAGGTAATTAACTTTTCCTTTAGTTTTCTTTCCCTTTCGAGCTTGAGGGTAGGGATTTAATAACAGCTACCTCATTGAGTTATATTGTGCAGATTAGGAATTATGCATTTAGTGTGCTTCCTAACAAGATCTAAGATGGAGTCTGAACGTAGACCTGAATTTTAGCCACACCCATCTCCCATTGATTCGTGCTAATCTCACCCACTGTTCAAAGCACACCTCACTCCCCTAGGAGCCCTTTCTGACCCCTCCATGTAGATGGCTGTGCTAGTTTTGACTGTCCAGTGTGGCCCTTCACCACACACTACCATGCAGAACGTGGTGCTAGTATATGGTGAAGAGAGATGAGATTTATGGGTCACCTCATGTATGTCAACATGGGCATTTTTCAACAATGCTGTGAGGTAGAAGTTTACAAAAGAGGAAACTGTAAAGTCAGAGCCTCAGGAGGTCATGGAGTTTGTCTAAAGTCAACAGGTGGGTTAGAACCTAGCTGTGCTGAGCCCACATCTCTGTGTGTGTCCTTTGATGAATGCTAGTTACTTGCCTGTTAGGCTTAAGCATTTCTTGAGGCTCAGATGTTAGCAGCGGTAAGAGACACAGTGATCACTCATTGACTCAGTATCTGCAGAGTGCTGTGACAGATGCTGCATGTCCCTCTTTTTCCTCTCAGGCCTTACCAACATAGGGTATAAAACCCAACTCCCAATGCCCCCATGCACATCATTTCACTTAGAGATTTTCTCTGGCCACCAGAGCATAACTCTGCCCATGGACCCACAGACTGAAAATGCTAGAGTGTGCCTGCTCCCTGGGAACAGCCTCCCGGACCACCGGAGACTGGGGACAGCTACCCAGCTCTGTCCCTCCTCCGCTGGGGACTCCGACAAGTATGTCCCCCTGGAGTTTCCCAGCAGGATTATGCTCTGGTTGCTCCAAGTGTAACTTGCCGTTTATTGGCTGTCTTCTATTTTTTGTCTCTCTCCCCCCTTTCCTTCCTACTCATCCTTTACCTCTTGCACTTGAACTATTGACCCAGCACCTGCTTTGGGAAGAAACCAAACAGCGATATGCACGTGTGTCTGTCATGCTCCTGCCTCAATGCAGCATGTCCCCCAGAACCAGCCACACATACGCAGACAGTAAGTAAACACATCTTGAAAACACCAGGAAAGGACCAAGATAACATGATAGAAAATAAATGAGGTGGAGGAATTATTTTTCGATGTGACAGGCAAGCATGGTTTCTGTGAAAAGTGATCTTCACAATGAGACCTGAAGAGAGAGGAGGAGACGTCACACGAAGGGCAGGAGAGAGGATTCTGGGAAGGGAATATGGAGGGCAGAAGCCCTGTAGTTGGGGAAATGCTTTGCCCATGTTTGTACTCAAAGGAGTAACAGGGACACTGAGGAATCTGGAGACACAGGTCAGGGACAGACCTCTCAGAACTTGTAGGTATGTCAGGAAGTTTGGAACACTGGAAATATACTGATGTGCTTTAGAGGAGGTCTTTGCTCTGTACATAAATTTGTGCCACATGTGAAGTTTTTTGCTTTTCATCCTTCTAACTAAGGCCTTTGGATTCAAACCCATTCACCTAGTTTCTGGGAGCTGTGGAGAGAGAAAGGGCATGGGGAGGCTGCTTCTGCATAGAAGTGTGTCGGGGTATGCTGAAGGGACCCTTTGTTTCACCAAGTTCATTTTCCCTTTGATTCTCCAATACCTCTAATTCTGCATGTCACTGGGAAATAGGTGTGCTGTGGCTTGGTGACAGCTTTCTCTAGTGTCTATGGCAACCTGGGGTTGGGGCCATTTTTCCTTCATTGAAAGAATGGACTGGTTTCCTGAAGATAAGTAAAACCCATTGTTTCTCTCCACTGTTACAGAGGGAGTGTGCACAGGAGTAATAAAGATACAGCTGAATACTGCTCGCGACATTGTATGAAATAACATGAATTAAATAAGCCATTTCTCTCCAGCCTACTTATAGATGCTCCAGAGTGAAAATGCAAGAAAGAGCCTTACGCTGGGGCCTTGCCTCATACTCCAGCCATTCTCTCCAGTGTTCTTGTGTGTGTGTGTGTGTCCAGAGCCTGGACACTTTTGTCTGACTGTGAAAAGAGCTAGCTTTCAGATTCATGAATTAGAACCACTTCACTGTGTTCCTGAGAGGAACAATAGAGCTAAACAAAGCTTGGTGGGTGGAAGAAAGAGCATTATTTGGCAACAAAAGTGTCCTGACTTATAGCTCTGGTGGGTGTAAGATTCTTCTTCCTCTCCCTGCTCCTTGGACAGTGGTTATCTTTCTAAAGGAAGGCTGATCACCTCGTTCATCACTTCGTTCAGTAGCATAAAAGACCTTCTGTGGCCTCCGGTAGACTGCAAGATAAAACCTAAGCTATTTACCCCGACCTCTTCAACCTCAGCTCTCAGGCTGCCCCTTTGTACTTAACTCCACTGAGCTATTACTAGTTCTTCCAATACTCCCGGCTGTGTGGGGCCTCTGAACTTCTGCTCAAGCTGTGCCCACCCTCCTTGTAAAGAATACACGCTCATCTTCTAAAGCTTGGCTCAAGAACCCCTGCACTATAAAGCTTTCCCAGCCTCCCCAGGTAAAGCGGTTAGTTCTCGCCCAGACTCAGACTTGGGACTGACACTGATCGATCGATTGATTGATGGCATCTATGGTCCAATGCATGGTCTGCCTTTATCCATTCCTTTTGCCTGTAGTCTGCTCAGACATTTGACTTGTTTTGTAAGATAAGGCGATAGCAAACTTCATGCAGGCAGAGGCTTGTGGGCGTGTGTGAGTTTCTTGCCCTCTCACACAGCTGGGGTGGCTCACTCTCGGATAAGTGTCAATACCACAAGGGCGAGGCTGCGCCACCTGCGGGACGTGGAGACACCTACCATAGCAGACTTTCCCAGACAAGGCCAGCCCCGCCCAGACGGCCGCCAGCCAAAGTGAGTGAGGACGAACAAGTGAGCGCCCCCAAATTAACAGCATTATCCAGATAGCCCATAGTCCAGCAAAACGTAATAAATGGTGGTGGTTTTAAGCCACTAAGTTTTTTTTTTTTTTTTTGCGACAGAGCCTCAAACTGTCTCCCTGGATAGAGAGCTGTGGCATCACAGCTCACAGCAACCTCCAATTCCCGGGCTCAAGCGAGTCTCCTGCTTCTGCCTCCCAAGCAGCTGGGACCACAGGCACCCGCCACAACGCCCGGCCATTTTTTGGTTGCAGCCAATCATTGTTGATTGGCGGGCTCGGGCTGGATTCGAACCCGCCAGGCTCAGGTGTACGTGGCTGGCGCCTTAGCCCGTTGAGCCACAGGCGCCGAGCCTAAGCCACTCAGTTTTAAAGTACTTTGTTTTATGCCAGTTGCCAAACAATCCGGGGGCCCACGGAGGAGAAGGCTTAGGTCTGGCTGGTTGTCACGCCCATCTGCACTGACAGGTCGCACTCCTCCCAGTCAGGATCACAGGTGAGAAGACAGCCCGTCACCTTTCGCACAGGAGCTCTTTCCAGTACAAAAGTCTGGTCCAATCATGTTATAAGCCCCTCATTTTATACATCAGATCACGAACTCCTTCTTGGAGGAGACCAGTGAGAGGCAGGGAGAAGGCAGCCGTGCGCACTTGGTCTGTTTGAGAGGACAGCAGTGTCTCCCTTACCGGCCGGTTGCAGGGCGAGGAGAGGGAACGGGCTCCCCCTGCAGGACGCACTTGGCCCGCCGCGCGCAGTCCCCACCGAGGGGCGTTCCCTCTCGCGCTTTCCCTCCCTGTGCGCGTGCTTGGAGAAAGGCAGGAGATACTATTTTGCTGTAAGCCACTAGGGAGGAAATGGAGCTAGGGATACAGGCAGAAGCAAAAAAACTGAGATGCAGGCAGTCAGAGAGGCCCTTTAGGAAGGGAGTTCGCCTTCGCTGACGGCCGCTCAGTGCCCCACCGGACTCACATCCATGCACCCCCCTTTGGAGTGTTCGTCATCGCGGTACAAAGCGTCTGAATGTCCGCTGCACGGCCTGCGTTGTGCAGCCTCGTCGGTTTCACAGTAACTATATGGGTGGGTGCTGTCGTCGTCATCTTCATTTTACGGACGAGGAAAGAAGAGAGGAAGGAAGGAACCTGGTGTGGCCGCGCAGTGAGGGGATGAGGATTCAGATCCCGACAGACTTGCTTCGACACCCGCTCCCTTCCTGGCCTTGAGGAGAGAACCACACTGTGCGTGTTAGCCCCGCACGCGGCGTCCGGCCTTGGACGTGAACCAGTGGACGTGGACAGAAGGAAGGGGAATCGCATCTTCTAAGTCCACTAGACCTGTACCCCAAGTGCAGCTGCGACTGTGCTTACTGCCTATTTCTAGGCACATGGATTCCTTCATTATGAAGGCATTACCCTGGGGACGAGGGGCCTCCAAGCCGGACAATGTGGAGACCTACCTGTGTGTTCTCCCTTAGTGGGGCGAACACGGGGTTGAAGTCAACATGGGTCCCGGGTTGTCCGCCCTCTTGCTGTCACAGCAACATAACCAACTATCTCTTTTTTATCCTACCCACCAAGTCATCTTCTAATTCTACTATTTTAGTCCATGTCATTCCTACACCAGAATATTTCCAAACATATGTAACCACATAACTATACTTTTATAAACCGTTTATCCAAATTCATTTTATGTATATAACGTAGTGTACTTTCCTTCTCCAGAGCAAAAGATTCCCCTGGTGCCCTCTATTTTGCAACACCTTCTTCTACTTCAAGTTTAGAGTTTGTCTGAATTTGTCTTCCAGTCACTGAAGAAGCCCACCTCTGCATTGTCTCACGTCATTTTTGGCCAATTATACCCCCCATAGGATGTACCTGTTGTTTCTGCTAAAGAAAGTAAAGTCAAATTCCATTTTGTCTCCCACCCCCAGTCGGATTGATTTCAAGTGCAACTTTAGTGTTGCATTCACCAGGGACATATGTGGAAATCAATAAAACGGAGGCCCCTCCCCCTCAAAGGGACACAGATCTGCACAAGGTGGGCAGGAGAGGGGAGTGGAAGTGGTCATCGCCTTCATCAGCAGCCTGTGTTTGGGAAGCATTTGCCTGACCCCAGCTGAATCGTAATGTGCATGTGGAAATTGACAATTATGTCCATTCAACCCTTTACAAAGTGCCTTCACGTGTTAAGATGCAAAAACATGACGCTAAGTGCCCAATTCTTTATTAACTTGGTGCAGAGTTTTACAGTTAAAGGCAGCAGGTTCGCATCCGCAATCATCCCTCAGCTTTAAAGTGGATCTAAAGGGACAGATGAGCCACACTAGTGACAGCCTCCTGTTCCCCCGATATGAGGCATCATTCTGCTGGAAGTAATGAACTGGACGAGAGAGTAGATTTAGAGCTGGATGCTCTGTTGCTGGCTGTGAGTTTCTCTCTGAGTTAGCTGGCGAAACCTAAGCCCTGTAAATAGAGAGTTCAGAGATCTTTCTTGTGACCTGGGGTTGGAATCAGATTCATTTATTGAATGAAGTGGCTACCATGGGCTAGGGACACTTCCAGGAATGGCAATACGGTGGTGAGATAGGCGACCCCCTGCCCCATTCTGCTGGGAGAGATAAACACCAATCAAGTAAATAAGATCAGTTCAGATGTGAGTGCTAAGGAGAAAATAAGATGGAATAGAAACCTGGCCGGCGATTCCACTCTGCCTGTTTCCTGTGGGTGAGGGACTTGCCTAGTCCCTGCGCTCTGGCTGTATAATTGGACTTTCTTTTTTTTTTGCTTTTGCAGTTTTTGGCCAGGGCTGGGTTTGAACCTGCCACCTCCGTCATATGGGGCTGGTGGCCTACTCCTTTGAGCCACAGGCGCCACCCTAATTGGACTTTCTTATCTCACCCTTCCGGGAGCTCTATGCCACCTGAGACAGTGCACTGTATCCTTCCCGCTTCCCACTCGACCTCTGTCCTTTCTAAGTAGCTAGAACACTTATCTGTCTTCTGCCCACGGTAGGTCCCTCAGCACTGCTCACTTCTTTTGTCACCACCAGCTCCCCTGCACTGCCTAGTAGAGTGTTTTGCACAGAGAAATGAGGAATGAATGAATGATTCACTAGGCCAAATCTGGGATGCCGAAGTTCATTCTTCAAGACCACTGTGTAGTCAAAGATTAATGTTACCCCAAAGAGGTCCGGCCTCTGCCCTTGGCTACTGCACTGTAATCTCTGAAGTGTGGCATGCAGTGCCTGATGACCTTTGTTTGCCTGAGGCTCTCTGCCACTGCGAAGTTTATGTGATTTAAGGCCGAAGCTATGGGCCATACAATATCAATTCTACCTCCAGATAAGCTACAGACTAACGTTCAACCCCGCGTTACCAGCCCCGACTCTGGAGGGGGCAATGTGTGATCAGGCTTCAGTAAAAACGCTAGACACCAAGTCTCAAGTAAGTGGCCGAGGTAGGCAATACGCAATGCTTGTTGTCACACCCTGATGAAAGGAAGTAATTCTGTCCCCAACTCTGTGAGGGGGACAACAGAAGGTCCATGTTTGGAACTTTTCCTGGACTCTGCCCACGGGCTTCCTCCCTTGGCTGATTGTAATCTGGATTCTTTCCCTGTAATAAACTGGAACCATGAGTATAACAGTTTTCAGTGAAGTGCGTGAGTCCTTTTAGCTAATTATCAAAACTGAGGGTGGTTTTGTCCCCCTCCCCCTGAACTTGCAATTGGTGCCAGAAATGAGGGTAGTATGGTGTGGACTGTGTTCTCTCTAACTGCATGGTTGTCTGGTGTGGACTGTGTTCCCTCCAACCACATGGGTGTCTGTGGTGGACTGTGTCCCCTCCAACTGCACAGTAGTCTGGTGTTGACTGTTTGTCCCCTCCAACTGCATAGTTGTCTGGTGTGGACTGTGTCCCCTCCAACTGCACAGTAGTCTGGTGTGGACTGTGTCCCCTCCAACCTCATGGTTGTCAGGTGTGGACTGTGTCAGTTGTCTGGCTCCCACAGCCACTGGCCTGCCTCACGGCCTCACATGCTGCAGTTCACCACTGAGTCCTGAACGATTCCCTTCAGTTCATTCTTTGCACAAATACCAACTCTGTGCAGCCTTCCAGCTTTTTTTTTTTTAATTTTGTATTTAAATTTTTTGTATTAAATCATAGCTGCATACATTAGTGCAATAAGGGGTACAATGTGCTGGTTTCATATACAATCTGAAATGTTTTCATCAAACTGTTTAACATAGCTTTCAGGGAATTTTCTTTGTTATTGTATAAAGATATTTGTATTC
>CAUYON010193270.1:0-14432 GCA_963573935.1 Arctocebus calabarensis | reverse complement strand
GACGGGCACGGCGGGCGGGAGGCGGCACAGTTTGCCCGGGAGCATTTGTGGGGTTTCATCAAGAAGCAAAAGGGTTTCACCTCATCCGAGCCGGCGAAGGTTTGCGCTGCCATCCGCAAAGGCTTCCTCGCTTGTCACCTCGCCATGTGGAAGAAACTGGGTAAGTTCTCCGGTTTGTTGGCGCCCGCCTCTTTTTCGGGCGGTTTGAGGCTTCTATAGCACCAGCACCGCGTGGGCCCCCGGCATCGAGAGCGCTGTCAGAGTGTAAATTGATAGAAGTGAGGATTCTAAAGGGGATAGCGCTTTTCTGGGTGGAGGTCCGGGCAGGTAAAGTGGCCTTGGGAAAGATAGGATTGCTGTCTTCTTGCAACGGCTCCTCGTTTTATTTGCACCCTCCAAGGGTCGATGGGACGCTGTCTTCTCTTCGCTGTTCCACTTTAGTGGCAACCAGTGAAAAAGTGTTTAAAACCTGGCGCCAGATTTTGGCCAGAAGATAAATTGAAGTCACGCTGCTATCTGGACCGGGCGAAGGAAGCGGGAGATGACAAAATTGGAGTGTTCCCCTAGAATCTGTCATAATTTTGCTCTTGAAGGTCTTGTCCCTCACGGTTGCCACCTACTGGTGGTGTCAGTTCTCCAAACTGACCCCAGATGGCTGGTTGTTGGAGTAAAGTGTAAGGTAATTTAGAAGGGCTGAAATATAATCATCCAGCAACTTTAAAGTCCTGGAAGGAATTCTGTCGTGATGATCATAAGAGGTTTTAGGATCATAATCTTGTACTACTTATGACAAAACTACAAAACGTGTTGTTACCTCTTAAACTGACCCCATGTTAGGAGTGTGTGTTAAATTCTGCTAGGGCTTTCGTTTTGTTTTGCTTTGTTGTTGTTTTTGCTTTTTTTGTTTTTTGGTATCTGCCATGCCTAGTGGTTTTCAGATAGTTCGCAACAGTTCCTAGCCAAGAGTCCTTATAAGTTGTAAATGTCCATCAAAGTAGCGAAAGGTAAGGAATTACTGTATGCAAAAAGGAAATAGAGACCTTAATTTCTGAAAATTTGGTATAGTTGGATTTTAATCTAAGGTTTAAATGTTTTGTAAAGCCGGTATTTCTGTACCCATTATATTCGGTATCATCATAGAGGATTATGGTTGCTTACTATTGCTGTGAGTAAATGACATGCATCTTTGTTAGAGAATAGAAGATAATACTCTTCTGTATGTAGGGGGAGCCCTCTTGTTAATGGTAGCATGATAAAGTTTTATTTTCAGCAGAGGGACAGAGAAAAGACTGTTAAAGTTTTGTCAAATACAAGCCACATTTAGAAAGGTATTGTCACAGAGTTGTAGAGTTCACTGGTTTCAAAGTCTGGTTTTCATTTGCTTGGCTTTCTGCCGAGAATTATTTGCTTGACTCAAAGACCAACCACTGAGGTCTGTTGGAGGCGTTTCTCATCCAATCCCAGGATCCTCTCTCTGTTAAGCGTTTATTTTGTTTTTGTGTAGGTAGGGTAGAGCTGAAAGCATTCTAGAAAGCAGTTTAGAACATGTAGTATAATTGACTGCAAAGCAACTAGGAGTGGACATTGGGCAAAAGGAAGATCAGACTTGAATAACTATTAAGAACCTTGTTTATTTTGCAGTACAATTGGAGCAACGTAAATTTGTCATGTTTGAACTTTAAGGATTAAAACCATTAAGGTATGAAATGTTATAAGAGCATTTTTTTTTTTTTTTTGTCGCCCTCAGTAGAGTGCTATGGCGTCACAGCAACCTCCAGCTCTTGGGCTTAAGTGATTCTCTTGCCTCGGCCTTCCGAGTATCTGGGACTACAAGAGCTCGCCACAATGCCCGGCTGTTTTGTTATTGTTGTTGCAGTTTGGCTGGGGCCGGGTTCAAACCCACCACCCTTGGTTTATGGGGCTGGCGCCCTACTCACTGAGCCACAGGCACGGCCCTATATGAGCATTCTTTAATAAAGCAAGGGCCATACTCTTAAATCTGAATGTGTATTTTTTATGTATGCATACTTTTTGAATCAAGCTTTCTCCTTTTGATATGTATGTAGTTTAGAACCTTATATTGTAGAAAAATGGTAAAATACCTTGGACTCCATCCTCAGAACTTGAATTTAAAAAGTGCAAGCTTAATCCTGACACAGGAATCCTGACACAGGAAGTGGAGATTTAAAAATATTTTTTCAGTCCTGAAATCCTTTGGAGGACTGATGGCTCTTTACTTCCTATGAAATAAACTTGAACGCTGTAGTTTGTAATCTACAGGCCAAGTCTTTACCTGTACAGATTTAACCTTCATATTCATTTGAATGTTACTGAAGTTTCCATCACATCCGTCTACTTGCCTTTTTTCAGGGTACATTGAAATACTTCATTTTCTTGGATTCTGCCTCTCTTATCTACCCCAAAAGGAAAATTAAAACAAAAATGTATTCATCATACAGACTCTAAGTCACTATCTTCTTCAGTGAAGACTTCTGTTTCTTTTGGAATTGAGCATTCTTTGTTTCCAATTTTGTAGTGAGTTGTTGAGTATAATAGTAGTTCTCAAACTTTTTGCTCTTAGAACCCTTTGAACCAAAGAGCTTTTGTTTATGGGCCACACCTACCAATATTTGCCACTTGAGAAATTTAAACTGAGAAATTAAAAAAAATTAATTAAAAGCCGTACAGTGATTATGTTAATTTTGTGAAAAATCACTTTTTTCCCAAGATAAGAAGCATTGGTAAGAATGACTTATTTTTTTTTTTTTTTTAACATTTTTACAAGTCTCTTTTTATGTCTAGCTTAATAGATGACAGTTGAATTCTCATGTTTGCTTCTGCACTCTTATGCTATGTTTGGTTGAAGTATAGAAAGAAAAAGCAGCCTCACATATTAGGCAGGAAAAAGGAGAAACATTTTATTATTCTTTTAAGATAATTATGAGGCTAGGTGTTGTGTCTCATGCCTTGTAATTCTGGCACTCTGGGAGTCAAGGTGGGTACATTGACTGAGCTCATGAGTTTGAGACCAGCCTGAGCCAGAGGGAGACCTTGCCTCTAAAAGTAGCTGGGCGTTGTGATGGGAGTCTGTAGTCTCAGCTACTTGGGAGGCTGAGGCAAGAGAATTGCTTGAGCCCAAGAGTTTCAGGTTGTTGTGAGCTGTGATGCCACAGCACTCTACCAAGGACAACAAAGTAAAACTCTGTCTCAAAAAAAAAAAAAAATTGTGGATATTTTGCACCAAAGAGGTTTTTTTGAGATTAGTTGAAGTGGAATGTGAAACTTTTTTAATGAACTTTTTTTCCTCTTAACAACAACATCCATCTGTCTATCTTGGATTTTATTTTTCTTTTTCTTTAAGATGTTAAGAAACTTGGGAGAGGGAGAAGGGGAGGAGGAAGGAGGGTGAAAAGAGGCAAGGTGGTAGGGGAAAGAGAACTGAATTTGAAGAATTCTTTTAAATTATAGAATTTTAAACCAGGCACAGTGGCTCATGCCTGTAATCCTAGCACTCTGGAGGCCAAGGCTGGCGGATTGCTTGATCAGGAGTAGGAGACCATCCTGAGCAAGAGTGAGAGCCAGTCTCTAAAAATAGCTGGGCATTGTGATGGCACCTGTAGTCCCAGCTGCTGGGGAGGCTGAGGCAAGAGAATTACTTGAGCCCAAGAGCTTGGGTTGCTGTGAACTACAATGCCATAGCACTCTACCCTCTGTCCTTTTGTGTCTGGTTTATTTAACTTAGGATAATGTTTCATCAAAATAAAATTAAAAAAAAAATTATAGAATTTTAAACCATCAAGGATCTCTATCTTTCCACACATGTTCTAAAAGAGTTGCTGTGGTGTATTATTAAGTTCAAATTTATTTTCTGTTTTTGTTAGTCATTACTTTTGATTCGTATTAGGTAATCTCCAGAATTGACATAATTTAGTGAAAAGAGAAGCAATTTAATAAATTCTAATTAGCTTCATAAAAAATAAAAAAATTCTAATTAGCTTACTTTAAGCAAATAAGACTAAACTTCTTTGAATCTTTAAGCTACATTATGAAATATCTTGGAAGTGTAAAAAAGGTGTGAAGAATTATGTAATGAACACTCATAACCCAACTTAAATAACATTATCATAATTCTCTATTTTATTACTTCCTTTTTCTCCCCGTGAGATGCAGATGGTTTAAATTCAGTGTTTATCATTGTCACTAATTTTTTTGTAATTTTATGTTTCCGTCCATCTCTAAACATGGCACTTTCTGCATGTTTTTTAATAACATATAAATGACATCTTATATGTATAATAGTCCTTATCTGACATGTTACTTTCCATGTGGTTTGTTATCCTCACTTAATCTTGAATATTAAATGGAAAAATTTCAGCAATAATTTCTAAGTTTTAAATTGAACTGTTCTGAGAAGCATGATGAAATCTCGTACCATCTCACTATATCAGTCTAGGGTGTTAATCATTCCTTTGCGTAGTGTGTGTGTGTTGTATATGCAATTCATCCTTTAGTCACTTAGTAGCTGTCTTCGTTATCAGACCATCTGTTGTGGTATTGGCAGGGCTTGTGTTCCTGTGACCCATATTTTATTTAATAATGGCCCTAAAGAGCAAGAGTAGTGATGCCGGCATATTGTTGTAATTTTTCTATTTTATCATTAGCTATTATTGTTAACCTCTTATTGTGTCTAATTTGTGAATTAAATTTCAGATACATAGGAATCTATAGGAAAAAATATAGTACATGTAGGGTTCATACTATCTAAGGTTTTAGGCATCCAGTGAAAGGAATGGGACTACATTCCCCTTGCATAAGGGAGCACTGCTCTAGAAAGGTTTTACTTTTTTGGTTCAAGATTGTTTTTAATTTTTTCCCATTGGTACATATAGCTGTAATTTGTTCATTTTCACTTATGGATAGTGTAACTATAGCAATATATCATTGTGTCCTTGATAGATATTTGGTTTTTAGACTATTTATAATTGAAAGCAGTGATGTTGGAAGTATTCCTGTACATTTTTTTTGTGTGTGCACATATGTGAAGGTTTCTCTGAGTCAGGACTTGGCATATATGTGAAGGTTTATCTGAGTCAGGGCCAAATTGGCCCAAATTGGGCCACCACCAATTTTTGTAAATAAAATTTTATTGGAACAATGCCGTAATCATTCGTGTATTGTCTGTAACTACTTTCACACTTCAACAGCAGAATTGAATAGTTGTGACAGAAACCATATGTTTTACAAAGCCAAAAATATTCCCTGGGCCCTTTATAGAAAAGATTTGCTGACCCTGTCCTAGTGCAATAGGAGAACAATTGCTGAGTCATGGGATATGTACATTGTGGACTTTACTAGATGTTGTCAAATTGCTTTCCAAAGGGTTTGTTGTGCCCATTTAACCCCCCATTCCCAAGAAGTGTACGAGAGTCTAGTTTTTCCACTGTCCTGCCAACATTTGAAATTGTCGGATTGTATTTTATGTTAGTCTGATGGGTACAAAATTATATATCATTGTAGCTTTAATTTTTGTTTCTCTGATTACTAATGAGTTTGAACATACTATGTTTATTTAGAACATTTTTAAATTATTTTGTATGTTAAAATGGGATTATTTTGTGCACCACTATGCCTGGCTGATTTTTTTTTTTCTTTTTCATTTTGATTTTTTTGTTTTTAGTAGAGATGGGATTTTGCTCTTGCTCAGGCTAGTGTCCAACTCCTGACTTCGAGCAGTCCTCCCACTTCAGCCTCCCAAGTGCAGGCGTGAACCACCATGCCTAGCCTGTTTCATTTTTTAAAAACAGTTTTATTTATTTATTTATTTATTTTACTTTTTTTTTTATTGATGATATCTATTTGTTGTTGTTGTTGTTGTTGCAGTTTGGCCAGGGCTGGTTCGAACCCACCACTCTTGGTATGTGGGGCTGGCGCCCTACTCGCTGAGCCACAGGTGCCGCCCTTAAAAACAGTTTTATTAAGACATAATTGACATACAGTAAAAGGTACATATTAAAGTATACTGTTGGATAAATTTTGGTTTGTGTGTACACATCTGTATACCTATCAGTCCATCCAATAATGAAGGTAAATGCCTGTTACTCCAAGGTTTCCTTGCGTTCATTTGTAATTAATCTCCCCCACCTTCCCCAACTCCATTCTCAGGCAACCATTGTGCTTCTTTCTGTCCTATTTTTTTCTTTTCTAGACTTTTATATTTAGTCATACATTGCACTGTTAGGTGATTTCATTGTATATCATAGAGTGTACTTACACAAACCTAGATGGTACAGCCTATTACACGCCTAGTCTATATAATATAACCTGTTCTTTTAGGCTACATACATGTACAGCATGTTACTGTCTTGAATCCTGTAGGCAGTTGTAACACAATAGTATTTGTGTATCTAAACTTAGAAAGGGTAATACAAAGGGCTGCAACTTTATAATGGCTTAAAATGTCACTAGGCAGTAGGAATTTTTCAGCTCCATTATAATCTTATGGGACCACCAGTGGAAGTGTGGTCCATTGCTGAGGGAAATGCCGTACATGACTATAAATAAAATCTTACAGTATATACTCTTGTTTTCCTTTGTTCACTCAACATAGTTATTTTGAGATGCATCCGTGGTATCACATGTATAAATAGTTCATTTCTCTTTATTGCCAAATACTACAATTTCTTTATCCATTTATCTAGTGATGGACTTCTGGGTTGTCTGGATTTTGGGCTATTACAAATAAAGCTGATGTAAAGCTTTTCTTTCTGGTAGAATGACCATTAATGATTGCAGAAAGACTGATAAAATTAAAAGTCACATTTGTTAACCATCATAATAATTCATCAGGCCAAGAAATATGAAATGATTGCTAAAACAAGTGAGTGAAAATTTGAGGAACAGAATTGTATTAGTTTCCTATATGTGCTATAACAAATTACCACAAGCTAGGTTTTTAAAAAATAGGAATTTAGGCTTGGCGCCTGTGGCGCCAGCCACATACACCTGAGCTGGAGGGTTCGAATCCAGCCCCCGGGCCCGCCAAACAACAATGACGGCCACAACCCCCCCCCCAAAATGGCCAGGCGTTGTGGCGGGTGCCTGTAGTCCCAGGTACTTGGGAGGCAGAGGTAGGAGACTCGCTTGAGCCCAGGAATTGGAGGTGGTGTCATCATAGGTCAATGCATTGTCAAAACCTCTGGGCTCAAGCTGTCCTCCTGCTTAAGCTTCCCACATAGGTGGGACTTCAGGAGCATTACCATACCCTACTAATCTCTTTTTTTTTTTTTTTTTAAACAGAGTCTTACTCTGGTCTTTGAATCCCACTCTAATTCAGGATAATTTCTTTTTAAGATTCTTAACCTAGGGGGACGGTGCCTGTGGCTCAGTGAGTAGGATGTCAGCCCCCTATACCAAGGGTGGCAGGTTTGAACCCGGCCCCTGCCAAATTGCAACAATAAATAGCCGGGTGTCGTGGCGGGCACCTATAGTCCCAGCTACTCAGGAGGCTGAGGCAAGAGAATTGCCTAAGCCCAAGAGCTGGCAGTTGCTGTGAGCTGTGACACCACAGCACTCTACCCAGGGCAACAAAGTGAGACTCTGTCTCTTAAAAAAAAATAGAAAAGATTCATACCCTAGGCCTGCTCTTGTCTGTAATTCTAGCACTCTGGGAGGCTGAGGTGAATGGATCGCCTGAGCTCAAGAGATCAAGGCCAGCCTGAGCAAGAATGAGACCCCATGTTGACTAAAAATAGAAGCTGGGTGTTGTGGCGAGTGCCTGTAGTCTCAACTACTCAGGAGGCTGAGACAGGATTCCTTGAGCCCAAGAGTTTGAGGTTGCTGTGAGCTATGACACCATGGCACTCTACCCAGGAGTGACTGAGACTCTGTCTGAAAGAAAAAAAAAAGATTCTTAACCAGGTTACATTTGGAAAGACCCTTTTTTCAAATAAGGTTACATTCACAGGTTCTGAGTGAACATATCTTTTTATTGGTGGGTGGGAGTACCATTCAGCCCACTAAAAGGATATTTACAGTCTTCAGATTACCTCCCTACAAAATATTTACTATTAATTACAAAAGGAAAAAGATTAACCTTTCAGGAGAGAAACTTGGAAATATCACCTTACTCAAATAATCAATGCTAGTAGCACTTGTAATGGAACATGTTGAAATTAAATATACTACCTGCAGTGAAGTCATAGTTTGTTTCTGTCATATTTCTACCAAAAATATATAACCTAAATATAAACATGAGGAAACATGAAACAAATGTAGATTGAGGAACATTATTCAATGACTGCTAGTACTCCTCAAGAGAATCAGAAAACTGAAGAATTGTTCCGGATTGGAAGAAACTAAAGAGACATATAAGTAATTATAATAAGAGATCCTGGATTTTATCTTTTATTGTGTATTTGTAAAGCATATTAGGGTAAATGATAAAATTTGAATGCAGTTTATGAATTAGATGGTAGTGTTAACTTTCTGATTTTGATAGTTGATTGTATTTTTTTAGGAGAATCCCTTGTTTGTAGGAATTAGATACTATACATATTTGGGAGTGATGAGATTGGTGTTTTATTCACTATTGGCTTAAAAAAAAAGAAATTCTTAGAATTATTCTTCCAAGAAATAAAAAGTAAAACTGAAATATGTCATAGAAAGGTTAAAAACCTGGGTATCTTTAAGAATCTAAGTAAATTAGATAAGACTCTACTTTTATTTGTTTTGGTGAAAAGAATAAATCAGAAATAGCAGCTGCATTTGGAATTACCATTTGATTATGATAATCCACAGTCATTTTCCAAGCTTTACTTTCTCAGTGGTCAAACTACAGAATGGAATACGTAGGATCCCATCCTGCTTCTTTATTGGTTTATTGGTGGCAGCAATCTTTGTGATTCTTTGACGGATGTGATAATGCTTTCAATTGACTGTCTTGGAGAGAGTATCACTGTTGGGGTGCTTCAAAGTCCTATACTTGGCATTTTCTACCATAATAGGCTTCCTGTCAATTAACAGCTATGAGAGGAAACTATTAGTTGCTATCCAACATCCTAAATTTGAATGAAATCCCACACTTATCCTCTCTAGTTGGGATTCCATTGGGTTTGAGGATGCTGGACAGGTATATGTACTTTATTTAATGCTACAAATAAGGGGTAAAGTGAAAACAGTATAGCCTTTTCCTTCCTTTGGACTATTTCCTTAGAAAACATTTCTTAAGGGGCGCTGGCCCCATATACCAGAGGTGGGGGGTTCAAACCTGGCTCTGGCCAAACTGCAACAAAAAAAATAGCCAAGTGTTGTGGCGGGTGCCTATAGTCCCAGCTACTCAGGAGGTTGAGGCAAGAGAATTGCCTAAGCCCAAGAGCTGGAGGTTGCTGTGAGATGTGACACCACAGCACTGTACCGTGGGTGATAAAGTGAGACTCTGTCTCTAAAAAAACCAAAAAAACAAAGAAAAGAAAACATTTCTCAAAACTGAATTATTTGCTTAAAAAAAGTATATATATATATATATATATTTTTTTTTTTTTTTTTTTTGGAGAAAACAGTCTCAAGCTGTTGCTCTGGGTATAGTGCTATGGTGTCATAGCTTACAGCAACCTCAAACTCTTGTGCTGAAGTGATCTTGCCTCATGGGGGTCTCACTTTTGCTAAGTCTGGTCTTAAACTGGTGAGCTCAAGCAGTCCACCTGCTTCTGCCTCCCAGAGTGCTAGGATTACAGGTGTGAGCCACTATGTCTGGCCTAAAAAATGTATACTTTTTGGTGGTCAGGTGTTTTCAAATTGCTTTCCTGAAGGATTTTGCATCTCCATACTTCCATTTGTTTAGAAATCTGTTAAGGTCTCTTGGTACAGTGTTTAGGAAAATGTGCTCTAGAGTTGTACTGCCTAGGTTTGAATTCTAGCTTCTAATACTTCTGAATAGCAAACTAGTTTGTGCCAAGATATTACCTATAAAACGGAGATAATGATAGTACATACCTCTTGAGAGTTAAGTGAATCATGAATATACCGCATGCCCCAAGTTTTAAATTTCCACAAATAACCCATACATTCTATACCTTTTTATATTAGCTTTACTTTATTAAAAAATTTTATGTTTTTATGATATAAAAATTTATTATTCCTTGCTCTTTTGACTTACACATTTTCTTACTTAAGAATAATACTTTTATTGGCTAGATAAGGTGGCTCACATCTGTAATCCCAGTCCTTGGGAGGCTGAGGTGGGTGGATTGCCCTAGCTCTCAGGTTCGAGACTAGCCTGAGCCAGAGCAAGGGTCTTAATAGCCAGATGTTGTGGCAGGTGCCTGTAATCCCAGCTACTTGGGAGGCTGAGGCAAGAGGATTGCTTGAGCCCAAGAGTTTGAGGTTGCTGTGATCCATATATGATGCCATGGCACTCTACCAAGGGGGGGTGACAAAGTGAGACTCTTGTCTCAAAAAATAAAAAAAAAAAAGAATACTTTTATTGTCTAAACAAATTTAAAAAATAGAAATCATATCATGTGTCTTGTCAGACCACAGTCAAACGAAACTAGAAATCAACTCCAAAGAGGCCCATTGAATTCTATACAAAGTTGTGGAAATTGAACGACCTGCTATTGAATGATTATTGTGTCAGTAAGAAATTAAGATGGGAAGCAAAAGATTTCTTAAACTAAATAACAAAGTGGACTTAAGTTACTAAAACCTGTGGATTCAGCAAAAGCAGTCTTATGAGAAAATTTGTAGCTTCATTGCCTAGGCTAGAGTGTAGTGGCTGTTTATAGGCATTATTACAGCAACTGTAGCCTCAAACTCCTGGACTTAAGTGATCCTTGTACCTTAGCCTCCCAAGTAGCTAGGATTATAGGCATACAGTATGATGCACAGCTACTTACGAGAATTTTTTTTTTTTTTTGAGACAGAGTCTCACTATGTTGCCCTCGGTGAAGTGCTGTGGTGTCACAGCTCACAGCAACCTCAAACTCTTGGGCTTAAGCGATTCTCTTGCCTCAGCCTCCCAAGTAGTTGGGACTACTGACACCTGCCACAACACCCAGCTATTTTTGTTGTTGTTGTTATAGTTGTTTAGCTGGCCCGGGCAGGGTTTGAACCCGCCACCCTTGGTGTACGTGGCTGGCATCATAACCACTGTGCTACGGGCACTGAGCCTTAAGAGAATTTTTAAAATGAAGAATAATTAGGGGATTCTTAAAATTCCTACTTATTAAAAAAATACTATAAATAGATTAGTAGAATGAGTTTAGAAACAGATCTGTGGTAAAATGTAGTATATGATAGAGGTGACATTTCAAATGAATAGGGAAAGCATGGATTATTTGTTATTTTTTAGATATTTTGCAAAATATGTCTTGGTACATGTTAGTGCTTTTGACCAAAAATGTGATTTAAGTAATTTTAATAGTGAGTCTTAGAATATTCCTTTACTGACTCAATCCTGTAATCTTGGCATTCTGGGAGGCCAAGGCTAGTGGATTGCTTGAGCTGAAGAGTTTGGGACCAGCCTGAGCAAGAGGGAGACTTCGTCTCTAAAACATAGCTGGGTGTGGTGGTGGGCACCTGTAGTCCCAGCTACTTGGGAGGCCTAGGCAAGAGGATCGCTGAGCCCAAGAGTTTGAGGTTTCTATGAGCTATTATACCATGTCACTCTACCAAGAGTAACAAAGTGAGACCTTATTCCAAACAAAAGAATATTCCTTTACTTTTGGCTTATTTTCTCCTTGCCATTTTGTTTTAGTTGATTATTGTAAATGGCTAAATTACTATAGCTAAATTTTGTTTGCTGAATGTGTTTGAGTACTTTTTTTTTTTGTCCTTTTTTAGACATGATCTCACTCTGTCACCTTGAATAGTGATATGTGATCATAACTCTCTGTGACTGCAAACTCCTGGGCTCAAGGTATCTTCCTGCCTCAGCCTCTCTAGTAACTGGGGCTACAGGCATGTGCTATTACACCCAGCTAAGTTTTCTATTTTTTTGTAGAGATGGGGTCTTGTTCTCGCTCAGGTTTATCTTCAACTACTGGCCTCAAGTAGTCATCTTGCTTTGGCATTCTAGAGTGTTAGGATTATAGGTGTGAACCTCTCTGTACCTGGCAGAAAATTCTTCTGAGACTTCACCTCATTCGTTATTTATTGTAGTAATATATTTTTTAGGTTCTTAGCTGTGGAAAACAGAATCTACTCCAGCTTGTTTAGAAGTAAAGGGTTTATCGGCTCGGCGCCTGTGGCTCAACGGGCTAAGGCGCCAGCCACGTACACCTGAGCTGGCGGGTTCGAATCCAGCCCCCGGGTCCGCCAAACAACAATGACGGCTGCAACCAAAAAAAAAAAAAAATGGCTGGGCGTTGTGGCGGGCGCCTGTAGTCCCAGCTACTTGGGAGGCGGAGGCAAGAGACTCGCTTGAGCCCAGGAATTGGAGGTTGCTGTGAGCTGTGATGCCACGGCACTCTACCCAGGGCGACAGCTTGAGTCTCTGTCTCAAAAAAAAAAAAAGAAGTAAAGGGTTTATCTGTAGTACCAGCTACTCAAGAGGCTGAGGCAGGAGGATCACTTCAGGCCGGGCAACTGAACAAGATCCTGTCTCTGGGGGAAAAAAAAAGAAGGGATTTTATCAATAGTTAGTTAACTCATAAAAGACATAATACATAAATCTATAATGAATAATTATCAACTGCATACCATCCAATTAGGAAGGAGAACATTGCCTGAACTTGGACACACCTATATTTCTTTCTGATCACATATTTCTACTTCCCCCAAGGAGTGACCACTTTTCTGACTTTTGTAATGATATTTCTGTAGTGCATTGTTTTTCCTAATAGTTTTAACACTTTTCTCTAAACATGATTGTTTTTGAAGAAAATCGTGCAGTATGTTTTTATCTTGTTCTTCTTGTGAGATTATTACATGTTACATGTTGAAGAACATTTGGGTTGTTGCCCTTTTTAGCCTTCATTAACATGCTGCTTTGAACATTCATATGTATTTTAAAAATTTTTTCTTAAACTTTTTTTTGCAGTTTTGGCCAGGGCTGGGTTTGAACTCGCCACCTCTGGTATACGGGCCAGCACCCTACCCCTTTGAGCCACAGGTGCCGCCCACTTTTTTTTGTAGGGATGGGATTTTGATATATTGCCCAGGTTGTACTCAAAGTTCTAGCCTCTTGAGTAGCTGAGACTATAGGCACACATGTGCCTCTTATGTATTCTTTGTATATGTACATTAATTTATGGTATATAGCATACCTAGGTGGTAGTCAGAGGTAGTTACCTTTACCTTTAATAGGTGATGCCTAAGTGATTTCTGTACTCGTTTACACTACCACCAGTAGTTGATGATAGTATGCATTGCTCCATTTTCCTAACTATAGTTGCTATTTTAAATTTTAATTTATGCAATGTGGTAATCGTACAATGGCATCTCATTGTCACTTTTATTATTAATTAGTATTTTCCTGATGATTAAAGAAGCTGAACATTTCTGCATATTGTTTGGCTGTTTGGATTTTTTTCTTTGTAAAGGGCTTGTTTAAGCCTTTTGTTTCATTTTCCCATTCAGATATAGTCTGTCTTGCTGATTTGATTTTTAGGAACATTTTATATATTCTGGATGCCTTTCCTTTGGGGGGAGTTTGTATTACACACATATCCTTTTCTGTGAGTTACTTTTTCATTTTAGTGATGGTGTTTTCTGAAGGATAGAGGGTTTTTTTAGATATACAATATGATGATTTGATAAATCTCTACATGGTGAAATGATTACTACAAGTTAATTAACATGCCCATAACCTCACATCGTTACTTTTTTTGGTGAACATTTTGAGATCTGCTCTCAGCAAATTTTAATTTTTTTTATTTTTTTATTTTTTTTGTAGAGACAGAGTCTCACTTTATCGCCCTGGGTAGACGTGCCGTGGCGTCACACTGCTCACAGCAACCTCCAGCTCTTGGGCTTAAGCGATTCTCTTGCCTCAGCCTTCCTAGTAGCTGGGACTACAGGCGCCCGCCACAGCGCCCGGCTATTTTTTTTTTTTGCAGTTCGGCCGAGGCTGGGCTTGAACCCGCCACCTTCGGTATATGGGGCCTGTGCCCTACTCGCTGAGCCACAGGAGCTGCCCCCCCAGTAGTTTATTTTTGATACTGCTTCAATTGCCTGGGGTGTCCTCCTCATAAAATATTCACCCAAGCCAATTCCTTCAAGAGTTTTCCCTGCACTTTCTTCTAATATTTTGATAAGTTTCATGTCTTAAGATTAAATCTTTAATCCAGTGAGAGTCTACCTTGGTTGATGGTGAGAGGTGTGGGTTTAGTTTTAGTCTTCTACAGGTTGCCAGCCAGTTCACCCAGCACCATTTGTTAAATAGGGAATCTTTTCCCCACTGGATGTTTTTAATTGGTTTGTCAAAGATCAAGTAA
>CAUYON010193269.1:0-10881 GCA_963573935.1 Arctocebus calabarensis | reverse complement strand
AATGGAGAGAGAGCTTTTCTCTCCCGACTTGAGTTCTCTCTCTCTACCGGGAGCTTTAGTATTTTTGTATTCTTTTCTGTAAATAAATTCTGTCTTACCACTGATCTGTGGTCCGAGGATTTATTCTTCAAATCACCGAGACCAAGAATCTGAAATTCTGGTATCAGATTTGGCAAGTCAGCCAGGAGAGAAGACGACGTTCCGGTAAAATATTTGGTGGCCCATAAGGTGACAGCAGATGGAAAGAAGACATCTGTGGTAAGTAATGGAACCACTTACCTCTATCCTGTTTTTCTCTGTAGCTATCCTACTTGAGATTAACAAATTCAATATTCCACCAGCCTGTACACGTGCATAGTGCAGATACTGACCTCCAGGTCACCGGCAAGAGGCTGTTGGGGAGTAAACTTTCTAATTTCCCTTGGCTTCTGAAAGGAGGCAAAGTGACTGTTGGAAGAATTTTAAAGCTATTCTCTGTTTATTCCTTTTCCCTGGTCAAGAGCTGAGTAAAGAGGAAGCACTAAGACACCCTGGGGTCCCCAGCAATGGTTCTGACCCCAGGACTTGGGAGGGCGTTTGAAAACTTGTGCTCTCCCAGTGTATGCTGTCTTCTCTTCTGTTCCATGGTCCCCAATTTTGTCTATCTCTGTAGACCTCTTCTAGTTCTCTTCCTCTCTTTGATAGTATATGTGCTTTGTTTGAATGTAAGTAAGAATTGTTTATATATTTAATTTTCTAAGGGTATTCTGGTATTTTTTTAGAAGTGTCTATTAGATGTTTTAAGGGGGCTTTGAATGTTGTAGGTGGGTTGAGAGTTATTACTTTTCATTAGTGCTTTTATGTCCATAAAAACACAAGGGCTGACCTTGTTAAAGAGAAATCAGCCCCAAATGAGGGGCAAAGTGATTCCCCTCCACAGCATGTCTAGGCAAACGGAGGCCTGTGAAGGGAAGCCTGGGATGTCTCCCCAAGGTGGGAATGGCCTTGAACCTTGGCTACTGCTCAATCTCTTGAAAATAAAGAACAATGAGAATGACCCTGGGTATTTGATTTCTTCTGGTGTGGGGAAGTTTAAGATAATTCTAGGTTTCTCTAGGACTTCAGCTAAGTGCAACTAATTGTGATACAAATGTTTCAAAGTGTCTCTCAACTCAACCCTGATTTGTAACTAAATTTAGTTATTGCTGCCTTGGTAAACTTTGGGAAAGAAAGGGAGATTAGAAAAGCAAAATATTTAACACCAAAGACCTACTCATGCCAGAAAGCCTACTTTCCTTTTTTGTTACCAGGAATTTAGAAAAAGCTTGTACAGATTCTATAGAGTTAAACGTGCAAACAGCTCACAGCCATTTTCTCTAGGATGGGGCTTATCCCCCCTTTGATTGCTACTCTGAGGCTAGTGGGGGGAAGAGGCAGAAAGGGGCAGAATACATGCATTGGGTGGGACCAGGCTCCCTGATACCTGATTTATCGGAGCTGTGCTGCTGGCTCCTTATAAGCACAGGAGAACCATTGGGCACTAAGCGCTACCTTGGTAAGAGTGGCTAATTCCAGACAAGCTCAGGGGCTGAGGAGGATGGTTTCCTCAAGTACTCTTCCCCAAGCATTGGAAGGAAGCTTCCTTTTGTTTCGTTGGAAGGCTTCTTTCGTTGGTCAGAGGACGCTCTGTCAACTCAGGAATATGGGGTGGGATTGATTAAGATGCTGGATGTTTGTTCTTTCTCACAGTTGGGTAACATTTCTCTTGTCAAGAGAACACCCCACTCGGCTGTATTCTGGAGCACTGGGATGTGTTTGATCCCCAGATGCTGAAAAAAGAATGTACGGTTTTCTTCTGTACCCAGGCCTGGCCTAAGTATCAACTCTCTCCACTGGTGAACAGTGGCCTATTCACCACTGTTAAATGGTGAATATTACACCTATTTTCAATTAAATATTACACCTATTTTCAATTAAATACTTTTTGTAAAAAGGAAGAAAAGTTGTCTGAGGTGCCCTATGTGCAAGTATTCTTTTCCCTCAGGGACAACTCCAGCTGTGTAAGACCTGTCAGATACATCCTGCTCTCTTAGCTGTAGTAACTTCCCCAAATAGTCAGGGATTCTCGAGGGAGACACTGTCACCATCTAGTTTAAACCCTACATCTACTTCTTCCACACCTTCCTCCATGTGTTCAGAAAACCCCAGAAGAGAGGCTGTCCCAAGAGTTTCTTCTAGTCCTACGGCGATTCCCAGAAGGCAACCATATTTTTCTTTTTGTCCCCTGGTTGAGACTGCAAGTGGTGAAAGGGGAAGTGAGTGAGTATACACTCCATTTTCTCTAGAAGATTTAAAGCAAATTAAAGGTGTTTCAGGAAAATTTTTCAGTGACCCTGATAAGTACATAGATGTTCTCCAAGGGTTAGGACAAAGCTTTGACCTCTCTTGGAGAGATATAATGCTACTACTAGATCAAACTTTAATGTTTAATGGAAAAAAATGAAGTCCTGGATGAGGCTAGGAAGTGGGGTGATGTGTGATTCATGTCCAATACTAATGGCAGTGTGTCTCCTGAGGAAAGGGACAGATACCCCACGGGAAGACAGGCAGTTCACCTAAAGGATCCCGAATGGAACCCTGAGAAAGAAGGTGACTGGTGGTGTAAACATTTTCTAACATGTATTCTAGAAGGTTTACATCTATCCAAGAAAAAGCCTGTGAATTGTGCCAAGTTGTCTACTATTTGTCAGGAGCAAAATGAGAGTCCCTCATTCTTTCTTGAGAGGCTTAGGGGGACAATGAGAAAACACACCCAATTGACAACTGACTCCATAGGGGGTCAAATTATTTTAAAAGACAAATTTGTCCCTTAAGTGGCTCCAGAAATTCAAAGAAAAGTCCAGAAATTGGCTCTAGGCCCAGATCATAACCTGGAGAATCTTCTTAAAACTGCCACTATTGTCTTTTATAACCGAGAACAGGAGAAAAAGGAGGTAAAAGAGAAGGGAACAGAAGAGAATGACAGCTCTAGTAATGGCACTCTGACAAACAAGCAACTTTCAGGGCAGAGGAAAGCCAGAGGAGCTAAAAACAAGTCCAATGTGATCAGACTGGCCACTTCAGAAAAGCCTTCCCCCAACAGCACCACTGGCTGGGCAAGCCACTTGGCCCTGTTCAGAATATAAGGGTGACCACGAAAGGGTGGCCTGTTTCCAGAAGCGAAAGCCTCCTGGGACAGTGATCCCATCCGTGTCCAAACTGGACTGAGGGTGCCTGGGGCAGATTCTCATGGCTCCAGCTTGTGTCATCACCCCTCAAGAGCGCCAGGTTTGCCTTATAGTGGAGGGCCGAGAGGTAAAATTTATTCTGGACACTGGAGCAACCTTTTCTGTACTTCTCTCTAACACTGGTCTTTTATCTCCCAAATCTGTAACTATACAGGGGGTATCTGGAAAGCCGGTTACCATATTTTGCTCTCAGCCTTTAAGCTGCAATTGGGATGACTGGCTGTTCTCTCATGCCTTCTTAATCATGCCTGAAAGTTCTGCCCCCCTTTTGGGGAGGGATATACTAACTAAAGCAGGAATGACCATTTATATGAATATAGGACAGGAAACTATATCATGCCTTCCCTCATTAGAGACAGAAATTAACCTAAAATTGCAGGGTACTGAGGGACAGGTGGGAAGAGCATGATATGCTCAATCAGTCCAAATTAAGTTAAAGAATCCCACCATCTACCCCAATCAAAAACAATATCCTCTAAAAACAGATGTTAAGAATGGACTAATACCCGTAATACAGAATCTAAAGTTATAGAAATTATTAATACCTTGCAACAGTCCATGTAACACTCCTATTCTAGGAGTGCCAAAGCCAAATGGAACTTGGAGAATAGTCCAAGATCTCCACATTATAAATGAAGTGGTCATTCCTCTCCATCCTGTAGTTCTCAATCCATATACTTTATTGTGTCATATCCCTGAACAGGTTGCCTATTTCACGATCTTAGACTTGAAAGATGCCTTCTTTTGCATTGCACTTAATGAGATTTCCCAATATCTTTTTGCTTTTGAGGACCCCTCTGACTCCAATACCCAGTTTACTTGGACTGTGTTACCCCAGGGATTTAGGGACAGCCCTCACTTGTTTGGACAAGCTTTGGATAAAGACTTGAGTCATTTTTCATATCATACAGTGACTCTTATTCAGGATGTAGATGACATTCTTTTAGGAACGTCAAATGCAGAGGAATGCCACAAAGCTACACAAGCTCTCTTAAACTTTCTAGCTGATTGTGGGTACAAAGTTTGCAAGGCTAAGGTCCAATTATGTGTTCTGGAAGTTCACTATTTGGGTCTCAAGTTTTCACAGGGGAAGAGAGCCTTGGGCAAAGAAAGACTAGAACCAATATTGGCTCACCCTAAACCTCAAACTCTCAGACAACTTCAAGGCTTCTTAGGAATTATAGGCTTTTGCAGACTTTGGATTCCTGGATACAGTGAAATAACCAAACCACTCTATTCTTTAATTAAAAATGCTCAGAAAAGAGGGCCTAGTCACTTTAGAATGGGAACTGGAAGCAGATAAGTTATTCCAATGGTTAAAAACTGCTCTTTTGCAGGCCCCTGCTTTGAGTCTTCCCACTGGACAATAGTTTAATCTGTATAATACAGAATGAATTGGAATTGCCCTGGGAGTTTTGGCCCAATACCGAGGTCCAGTTCTACAACCTGTACCATATCTTAGTAAAGAAATTGACACTGTGGCCAAGGGATGGCCACACTGTCTATGAGTTGTAGCAGCTATAGCTCTCTTAACTCCAGAAGCAACCAAACTTTAGGAAAAGATCTAACTATTTACACTTCTCATGACTTTACTGGACTTTTAAATTCCAAGAACAATCTCTGGCTGTCAGATAACCACCTTCTTAAATATCAAGCCTTATTACTAGAAGGACCAGTGCTGCAATTACACACCTGTACTACTTTAAATCCTACCACTTTCCTCCCTGACTCCCATGAGGCGATAGGGCATAACTGCCAACAGATTATAGCACAGACCTATGCAGCTAGAGAAGGGTTACAAGAAACTCCCCTATCTAATCCTGAGATGGTTTTATATACAGATGGCAGTTCTTTAATGGAACATGGAACTCGAAAAGCAGGCTATGCTGTAGTACTCAGTATGCTGTCATAGAAAGTGGGTTTGTTCCTCCAGGAACTGGTGCACAATTAGCTGAGTTAATAGCCTTGATCCATGCTTTAGAAATTGTGAGAAACAGACAAGTTAATATATACACTGACTCAAAATATGCCTTCCTCATTTTACATGCCCATGCTACTATTTGGAAGGAAAGACAATATCTCACTTCCAATGGTTCTCTCATAAAAATATCATCATGAAATAGACAGGTTGTTATAAGCCGTTCATGCTCCACAAGAAGTAGCAGTTATTCATTGTAAGGAACATCAAAAGACCTTAGATGAGGTTTCTGAAGGTAACCAACTTGCTGGTAAAGAGGCTAAAATGGCAGCACATAAAGGAATAATTTCCACTGTGGCACCCCTTATTTGGGAGAGGTCACTTGAGAGTCGTGCACCTCAATATACCCAAAATGAGAAGGAGTGGGCTTTATCCAGAGAACTCAAGAAACTCATCTCCCTTAGACCAAATTACTTTCCATTGTTCTGCTTAGAATAACGAATTTACCTCAGAAACTCGGTTGTAGTCCATTCAAATTATTATATGGGAGACTCCTTTTAACTAATGATTTATTACTAGATCTAGAGATTGTAGGATTAGTAAAACATATCACTTCTTTAGCTAATTTTTGACGGATCCTTAAAACCTCCCCACTACATTTTCACATTCAAAACAGAAAGAACTTTTCTTTCCTGGAGATCTAGTCCTGACCAAAACTCTCCCCTCTAATTCACCTTCCCGAACCCCAACTTGGGAAGGGACCTTTTCTGTTATATTGTCATCTTCTACAGCTGTTAAAAGTTATGGGAGTGGATTCCTGGATAAATCATTCACGAGTCAAATCCTGGAACCCTCTGCCTTCTACAGAAGAAGACGATGAAGACAGCCAACCACAGTCCACCTACACTTGTGAGCCTAAGGAAAGTTTGAAGTTATTATTTAGAAAACAGCAAGAAAGATGTTAATATAATTTTCTTTCAGCATCACTGAGTTAGTACTTCTAATCTGACACTGTCCTCCTTTTGTCTTTTATTTATTACACAAATCATTAGATTTATATTTTCCAGAAATGTCATCAATCCACCATCAATCCAATAAAGATGGTTCCAGTCCAAGATCTGATTCTATCGTGGACCCCTGAATCACTCACTGTCCCTCAGGAGAAACCCTACCTGCCCCCTTATATCATCACCCGATTCAGCAGGAAGCAGTTAGATCGAATCTTTGCCCTTTTTCCCTAACAGCAATTAGAGATTCTACTCGGAGAGGGAGAATTGATATAGCACAGATGGTGCCCTCCATCTTGGCGGTGTCAGTGCAGGGGCAGCTGGCTGAGGAAACAGCAGGCTGGACGATAGGCAAATGGGGGGCCTCCACCCCCCACCTGAGGCTCCAGTGGCCAAATGGGCCGGACAACTGCTGAGGAGACACTGGTGCCTTGGTGTCTCCTTCCCTTTGCACTTATGACCGAATAAGGGAACACCCATTTCCTATGCCTAGGTCAATTTCATGTGAGTTTCCTAGACCTCAATTTCATGAAGGGACTGTGTCCATTCATTAATACATTCATTCACCTTACCTCAGTGGAAGAGACTGTGTCCATTCTTTAATACATTTGTTCAACACCTTGCCTTAGGAAGACACTGTGTCCATTCATTAATACATTCATTCACTTTGCCTCAGCGGAAGAGACTGTGTTCATTCATTTCCTGGCCAAGGAACCCATACACCTATATATATCCCGGAGACAGGGAGAGAAAACAGAGAGAGAGCTTTTCTCTCCCGACTTGAGTTCTCTCTACTGGGAGCTTTAGTGTTTTTGTATTCTTTTCAGTAAATAAATTACGTCTTACCACTGATCTGTGGTCCGTGGGTTTATCCTTCAAATCACCGAGACCAAGAAGCTGAAATTCCAGTATCAATGGTTTCTACACTCTTTGATCGTTAGGAGTTCCATTTTCTGGTCCTCAATTTGGAGCTAGGTTTCTTTAGAGCTACTTTTTCTGTATTTCCCCTTTCTAGGTACTTGTACACGATGAGTTTAGGTTGAAAAAACTGGAGGAAAAACAATGGTAAACTCAATGCTAATTTGGTGATCATTTGAAGTATGATTTTTTTTTTTTTTTTTTTAGAGACAGAGTCTCACTTTGTCGCCTGCACCGTAGCATCACAACTCACAGCAACCTTCCTGCTCTTGGACTTAGGCGATTCTCTTGCCTCAGCCTCCTGAATAGTTGGGACTACAGGTGCTAGCCACAACGCCTAGCTACTTATTTTTTTTTTTTTCTGTCGCAGTTTGGCCGAGGCTGGGTTCGATCCTGCCACCCTCAGTATATGGGATGGGCGCCCTACCCACTGAAACACAGGCACCGCCCCAAAGCGTGATATTCTTACCCGATTTATCTTCTGCTATCAGCATTTTATTATAGGCAATTTCACTGAGATAAAAGGTTAAGAAGTGTACTTTATTTTCCCTGGAATGAGAACTACTGTAGGATAATTTCAATAGAAGTAATGATCGAAGATACATCATTTTTAAGTTCAAATGGATACCTTTCATGTAGTCTTTACTTTTGTCAGCTAGGTTCTTTTTATAGCTAGTTTTGACAACATTAATAAGTTTTCTAATATCTCTACTTTTCTAAGTATTATATCATAAAGTTTATATTTATAGTATATTTTCACATATCTATTGAGATGATCATATTGTTTTTTCTGTTGCTATAGTGAATTACATTTATTTTTAAATATTGAACTACTTCAGATTTTTGGAATAAAACCAAATTGGTCATAATTAATTATCCGTTTGAAATAACCCAGGATTTGGTTTGATAACACATTGTATAGTGTTTAGGAATTTTGCATCTATATTTGACAATTTGGTGTTTAATTTTTATTCTTACAGCGTCCAAGTTATAAATGTTTTGTTATTAATGTCATTCAAACATTTTGCAATAAGGGAGTTTTCCTACTATTTTCTGTTTTGTTTAATATTGTTGTTATTTCTTATGAGAGGTTTGTAAGAATTTAATGGTCAAGCCACATAGTTCTGAAACTAACTTTGTGGGAACATTTGAACATATAGATTAACTTCCTTAACAGACATAGAACCATTTGCATTTTACATTTATTCTTGCATGAGTTTTGGTATATTGTGCTGTTCAAGAAATATTTCCATATATACAAAGGTAAGGGAATGTAGTTGTTTATAGTGTTCTTTAATATCTGTAGTATCTGTAGTAATGTTTTCCTTCCCGACATTAAATATTGGTTTCTTTTCTGTTTTGGTTGTGATCATTCTTACCAGGGCATTATTAATTGTATTTAGTCCATTAACTAGCACTTGGTTTTGTTGATTTTATTATTATTTGATGCATTTATGTTCTCATGATTATATTTATTTTCTTCTACTTTATTTGAGTTTAATTTTCTGTTCTTTTTTATACCCTACTGAAATAAATACTGAGATTCTTTATTTTGTCCTTTCTTCTGTTCTTATATTAATTCATATAATTCTGTTTGATGTATCATTTATACATTTTGTGTTAACATCTAAATTTATACATCACCATATAATCATGCTTTTAGCTGTATCCCATATGTTTTAATATTTATTACTATTAATTTAAAAATATACATATTCCAATTTTCATTAAAATGTATTACTTTAGCTCTGTCTTTTTTCACCCAAAACTGAATTAAATACTAAATTTTCTCAAGCTACATTGATCTGTAAGCAAATCATCAGCAGAACTTTAATTTCCTAGAGAATATTATAAATATTAAGAGCAATGAGAATTGAAACAGTAGCTATGAGTTATTTAGAAATTATTTTCTAATTTACACATGTATGAGTCATTTATAGTCATCATTCTGTGATTGACATGTAATTTAATTCCATTATGATCACACTAGACACTCTGTATATGATTTCAGTCTTGTAATGTGTCAATACATGCTTTATAGCCTGATGTGGTGGTGTGTACTGAAAATAATGAGTATTCCTTATTTATCATTATTTCCAATATTCATGTGAATTGGGTCAAATTTTTTAAATATGTCACGCAAATCTTCAGTATACATACTACTTTTGTATGTTTCTGTATCAGTTATAGAAATATGTCTTAAAAAATTCTCCCCTTGTAATTATAAACTTGTCTATTATATATTTTAATTCTGTCTATTTATACATATGTTGATAGTATGTTACTAGGTAAATATAAATTTCTAATTTTGTATCTTCTTTGATGGATTGAATTTTTATCATTATGAAATATTTTCAACTTTTTTCAATTTCTGTTATTTCAATATACTTCGGTGGTGTAAATGTTGAATAATATTTCTGGTCTTAACATCTACTTTGACATCAGTACCTAAGACCTCGTCATCTGTCTTTTACTTAGTGTTTGCATGGTGTAACATATTTTAACCTCCTATATTTGGCTATTCTGTGTCTTTATATTTAAGGAGTACTTCTTAAAAGTAAAATAGACTATAATAAAAAATAAATCTGATTATACTTTCAAATAAGTAAAAAAGTGTAATTGGAATATTCCTAACACAAAAAAATGATAAATGCCTGAGCTGATAGCTACCACAATTATCCTGTTTTGTTTAACACACTTTGTGTTTCTGTACCAAAGCATCACATGTATTTTATAAAGATATACTGCTAATATGTACCCATAGTAATTAAAAATAATTTTTAAGTAGTATAGAGTAATTTTTTTCTTTTGAAATTTCATATTGCTAACTTCTTTTGATTATTGGAATGTTCACTCAATTTCTAATATATTTACTGGAATGAAGTTTAATTACCATTTCAGTATTTACTTTCTGCTTGGGAAACCTTGACTGTATTTCTTGTCTTATACCTTTTCCTACCTCTTTTGTGCCAATATTTTCTTACTAAGTATTTATGACCTCCTTCACTATTCTTTCAGTATTTAAAGATAACAAAAAGTATCTTTGACATATTAGAGTATAACACATATAATTTTAGTATTTCTAAAAAATATAAATTTTTCCCCTCTTTCATGCCTTATAAATTCTTATGCTGTAAATCATCATATACTTCTAAGACCACAAGTTGTTTTCATTTTTCTTATTTCATAGAGTTAATAATTTTTTGGAGAATAGGATTTTGGCTTATTTTATTCTTGGCTGTACCCACCACATACCCGAAAGCAATGCCTGTCACATGCCAGTCATTAAATAAGTATTTGGTAAATTAATGTGAAATAGTAGCAGATAAATGCAATTGACTGAGAGGTACTTTCTCTGTTTACAAAAACAAAACAAAACAAAACAAAAAAAGGCGAAACCCAGGAAATGTAAAGGATTTCAGTCACTGACCAGCTAGGAAGAAGAATTTATCTAAAAGAAATAATCAGCCTGTGTCTTAAAGCATGTTAGAGAAAAATTATTTTATAGTCTTGATAACATGATTGGTAAAAAATTTGTTCTGGAAGCAACAATTCTCAACATTTTGGTATGAATATACCTTTGTACTCTTTAAAATTTTTTTTTAAGTTTTTTTTTTATTGGAAAAACTTATTTTATTTTATTTTTTTTTTATAATTTTATTGAATCATAATTCTGTACATTGGTGCAATCATAGGGCACGATTCATATACATTCAGAAATGTTTTGATCGTACTGTTACAGATAGCCTTCATGGCATTTTCTTGATCACTA
>CAUYON010193262.1:0-79838 GCA_963573935.1 Arctocebus calabarensis | reverse complement strand
TTTTCCAGAAATGTCATCAAGCCACACGCAATAAAGATGGTTCCAGTCCATGAACCCCTGTATCACTCTCCCTCTGGAGAAACCCTAACTGCCCTCTTCTATCATCGCCTGATTCAGCAGGAAGCAGTTAGATCGAGTCTTCGCCTCTTCTCCCTAACAGCAGTTAGGGTTTCTACTCGGAGAGGGAGAATTGATGCAGGACATTTGGTGCCCTAGCCAGCTCAGCAGAGCTGGCGGACCTGCCGCCTCCGCCTCAGCGGTGTCGGTGCTGTAGCAGCCAGCTGAAGAACCAGCGGGCTCGATGACTGGCAAGGAAGGGGACCTGCAAACCCCACCGGAGGCTCCAATAGCCAAAAAGTCCATGCAACTGCAAAGGAGATACCTGTGCCTTGGTGTCTCCTTCACTTTGCACTTGGGACTAAATGTGAAACCCCCATTTCCTATGCTTAGTACAGAGATGAAAGGCCAGGTGCGGTGGTCACATCTTTAATCCCAGCACTTTGAGAGGCTGAGGCAAGAGGATTACTTGAGGCCAAGAGTTCAAGACCAGCCTGGGCAACATGGTGAGATGCCATCTACACAAAAAAAACAAATAAACAAATAAAATACAGAGATGAGAAAGAAAATAAAATAAAAGCATCTCTTGCCCCATATATCACCTCTTATATTCATTGGCCTAAGTGATCCTCTCAATGAATTTGCAGTAACCAGGGGAGAAACTGTCATCTTCCTCTACTGAGAAGCACACTGACACTCAGATAAGGGTAGTGAGGCTTCATTAGAGTCCAGGTCACATGTGATGGGGCCAGGGCTTAAAGGTAGGCACATTTGCCTCTAAACTGAAACACTTTCTATGACAACACCGAGGCTTTATGAGCTTCCACAAGGGGAGCTTTAACTTGAACCAGAGTTCTTATAACATATGACATAAGAGACAGCAGAGCAGAGGGTTTATATAAGGGCTACTAGGAGTCCACTTTCTTCTTAGTCCCAGAGGAGACAAAGACTCCAGCCTGGACACCTCAGCTTGATCAGCCTCATCCTGTCCTGGAGGGTAGAGTTTCCAGGCTCCATCACTATGTTTCAAGCTCCATCATAATCAGTTTCACACTCCATCTCAGAAGTAGGTACATTTCAGCAAAGGATGACAGGGAAGCCTGAATTCACCACAGTGGTCTAGACCAATTAGGAGCCCAAGATTGATCAGGGAATGAGAATGATCTGGCAGGATGCAGTTTTCTGGGCGGTTTCACAAGCATACCCATACATCAGTTATGTGTACATCCATCCACATCCCAGCTAAAGATCAACTCCCCGCTGCTGTTACCAAATGAGACAAAACAATTAGCAAAGCCAATTATCCCTTCTGTTCATGCTTCAGCTCCAAAAAACAATGGCAATTTGTCTAATTCCTTTACCTTTATGTTGTTATGTGAAAGTTGGCTGACTTAACTCCCCCGTAAGCAAGTTGTCAATGAATGTTTCCTACTTCATAGAGAATATAAAAGCCTTTCAACAGTAGTACATCCTTCTCTAAACTTAAATATAACAGCAACTATGCCTTTTTATCTCCTTCCCTCACATATCCTTCCTCACTTTTGAGCTAGCTTGTCACCTGTGGACCATATTCCTTCTTATCCATCTTCTTCCAGTCATGCCCTCTCATCCCTGTCATCAACTCCTTTCACTCTGGGTTCTTCTTAGCCTAAAAATAAGCTTAAGTCTTAGACCCCTTTAAAAGACAAAAAAAAGATTCTTATTTTTCCCCTTCCAATTCCCATCTTGCTTCATGGTAATTCCCTTCCCCAAACATATTGAAAGTGTAATCTATACCAGCAGTCTCTACTACTTCAGTTCCCTCTCATCTTCAGGCCATTCCGATACAGCAAAGATCCCATTTAAAATATCACCATTGGGATCATCAGCAGCTCACAACAGAAACCAATACTTTGCTAGTGGCCATGAGCAAACTTGTCAAACTTCCTTCTCTTCTTTCCCCAAAAGCAAGCCTGAAACGAGGGGGTTATCCTCAGCACTTTCTTCTCCTTATCCTCCACTGCCAGTCACTAAATCCTATATAAAAAGAGGCCTAGGTGGAGAATGAAGAGGCTGGATCCTAGGCTCAGCCTTCCTACCACCTTTCTTTTGGTCTTTAGGTTAGCCGCAGCATATCTCCACTCCCTCACCTGCACAACTGAGAATTAACCCAACAGTGACTGAGCTAGATCTTCCCTTTGCACACAGCCCCTTATGAAATCACTTGTTTTCCAGGCCCCATTTGTCTATCAAGTGGCCAAGGAACATTTACTTTAAGTGTCATTCTTCTACAGAGTCATCCATTCCACCTCTCTCGACAAGTCTTTTTCATCGTTGGTAGCACCACTGAATCCATCCATCATACTCCTTATAGAGCTGCTTCTGAATATTCCCAACGGGCAGAGGACTGAGATTTCCATTTCATCAAGACCTGTTTTCATTAATAATTCAATTATCATTGCATTACTGAGCCTTTGTTCTGCTATGGATGAGTGAAATCATAACATTGAGTAGTTTTCCAAAGAAGAGACCAAAAAGTCCAAAGCAAGTAAGTTCTAATGGCATCCAGTGATGAAGAAAGCAAGTAACTTTAGGAACTACATTCAAATAACTTTAGGAACTAGCATCAAGCTGCAACTGAGCCAAGGTCAAGTCTCTGACCATTCACTTCCTTATGTAGCTAGAAGAGAGAGCTGAGAAGAGCAGCATTTCCACTGAGATCAGCCAGTGTCCATAAAGTCAGACCATACGTGATGCCAGGCTCTGTGATCCAGGGAATGCAAAGATGAAAAGACACAATCCTTGATACCAAAGACCGGTAGCCAAGAAGCCAACAATCCATCTTTTCTTTCAGAAAACAATAAGGAGAATTAGCTTGTCAGAGTAAAAAGGACAAAGGTTTTTTTGGTCTCAAGCAAAATTCTGATGACTCCATTCATTAGTTATGGGACCTGAGGCAAGTTATTTAACCCCTCTGACCTCACTTTTGCCACCTATAAAATTGGGATAATATCTTACAGATTGCTAAGAGGGTTAGAGTTAACACACACACAAAAAAAAACTAGAACCTAGCACACTGCTTGGCACACAAGTAAGTGCTATAAAAATGATAACAATTATACCAATGAGGAAATGCATTAGGTTCTATCCCATGTTAGATGTGTGAGATTAAACAAATCACTTTCCTCTCAGTATGTTTATCTTGAAAAGGAGCTAAAAGGATCCAGCACCCAGGATTCAATATAAACCAAATTATATAATGCTCATGATATTATTCAATAAGGTATAAAATACTCAGGCCCTACAAAATCCTGTTTTTAGTGACAAAAAAAGGGGTATAAAATGGGAATTCCAATTTCACAGACCCATGGGTCATTTTCTCTTCTAATAAAAGTTTATTTTCATTTTTAAATAACCATCTATCTGTCACTTAATATGTACCAGTCACTAGCCTAAGTGCTACATAATAGTAATCCCTCTCATCTTCATAACAATCCTTTAAGGTTGTTATTATCCCTATTTTAAGATGGGGAAACAGAGGTTTAAAGAAACTAATCACTCACACAAGACTGCACCCATGGCAAGCACTCTTATGCACTATCCTTCACTGCCCACAGAATTGTTGCCAAAACCTAAACTGCACCAGTTTAATTTGAGAATGTGTTTAAATTCGAGAATACTAAGCGAAACTTCCCCTAAAGGACCAGCTAGCTACATGACCCTGCTCTAGGCCTCAGTCCTTCCCTATAAAATTAGAGAGAGAGACTGGCTGATTCTGTCACTGCTAACATGGTCTCTGAAGATAAAATTATTCAAATCAAGAACATTTTCGTTAGAGCTTCATTACTTTAATGAAGCTGTTTCCTATATGTCTCCCTGTTACTGCCAGCAATTCTTACAAACTTTTAATATTGGGGAGCAGAATACAGAGCACTTTGACAAGAACAATGACCACTGACAGAAAAATACAAGTACCATAGACACAGGTAGAGGGCGTAAGTTCCTTTCCTGTGGATTAAGGGCACAACAATTTAGCTGTATGAGGGCAGAGGGGTGATGCAGATGCACGGCCTCATCGTCCCCACTGGATGGAAGACGTAATAGTCCCTCTAAAGCCAACTGCTGTTGACAATATTATTTGACTGAGATGCCCTTAAAGAAACCTGCAACACTACAGGCAGTCCCCAGGTTACGAATGACATAGATTCTGTAGGTTTGTTCTTAAGTTGAATTTGTATGTAAGTCAGAACAGGTACATTTACATAGGTCTTCATTCCTAAATGTGAGTCATACATTGGTCAGATGGTTGGAACTCTTAAGACTTACTGTAATAGCCTCCATTCATAAGTGTAGATTGTATGTAAGTCAGATATTTGTAACTCAGGGACTACCTATATTCCCGAATTGGGGTTGAAACCTACTCTGGCCCCTTCTATCCACCATGTGTAGGGAATTGTCACAACCAGCCCACATTCTCTATATTTCCCTGGAGGGGAGAAAAGTCCATTTCCAGGATCATCAGTCTCTCCTTGAGGCAAGTAGGAAATGAGTCCTATTTTGGAACTAAGAAAATCGGGCATCTTCAAAATGGAGTAACCAGGAAGATAGACCAGTAAGGTATGGTTGCAAAGGACTGCCCAAGTGCCCCAACAGGTCAGAACTAAGTCTTGCCTGCACAGTGGCTAAGTGTGAGAACTGAAAGAGGTGTAACTCATGATGGTTACTTCCATAAACCTGGGTTTTTACTTGCAAAATATGAAAAATATAGTTCTCTCCCAGGGCTCCTGTGAAGGTTGAGATAGTGCCAAGTACATAGTAAGCCCCCACAGAAACATTATTTCCCTCCTCATTCCTTTCCCCAAATCCTGCTATGTACAGAACAAGACAAAGAGTATTAGGGCTTTTTCTTTCGGAAAAAATAAACCCTGAGAGAAGAGCAGAAAGATAGTGAGTAGAACAGAGGACAAACTCAATGATTGTTCTAGGTGGTCCTCAAAAGATACTTGGATAGATAAGGGTTCACAGTTAGGGAATGAGAAGAAGAATAGGAATGGGGTAAATGTTTGGTTCATCATAGCAAAGAATTTTCTAGTATTTGGCTGCTCTGAAAGTTTCTGGAGGAAATCATTTTTTATCTACAAGTTATGACCTTATGAATGATTCTGTTCAATGAGACTGATGATCTCTTTCCCAAACAAAAGATTATGCTAATTAAAGGGCATAGTTTTGCCTTTCAATACTGAGATTCCCAGGAGTCAGCCTAGAGTCTAGAGACACCTTTTTATCTCCCGGATGAGCACATCATTTGGTGCTCATTAAACGATGAATGAATGAATGAGGCAAACTACTAAATGAATGGCAACTAGTTTCTATCACTTGTGATATAGGTTCCATGCATGCTGTTTTCATTTTTATCTTTCAATTATAAGCTTCCTTGGCAAAGATGCCATCACCTCTCAAAATCTGCTGTCTTCTCCCTCCAAGGTAACATAATCCCCAAACTCTTGAACTTACAAGCATAACCATGTGCCTAATTAAAGTATTGCATTTTCCAGCCTCCCTTAAAGGTGGGCGTGGCCTTATGACTGAAGCTGACCAATGAGATTTAAGTACTTTCAGCTATCTAGAATGTAACAAGTTGAGTTCCAGATACCATCTTGGACTGTAGGTAAAGAACCAGGCCCCAGGGATGAAAATGCTATAACCTGGAAGGAGTCCAAGTCTCTGATGACCACCACTAAATGGCCTACTCCCAGACTTCAGTTTATGTCAGAAAATAACCCCTTGGATGCTTATGCTACTTTAATAGGGACTCCACTGATCCTAATAGATTCTGCTCCTAAAACCCAATCTGTTTTTTCTGGTTGCAACTATCAAATCTCCAGTGACTCACAGTGCTGCCCCTGAGAGGTACGTCTGGACACACAGACAACCTCCACTAAATAATTACTAGCTGGATACACTAATCACCAAGTTGATGCTTTTTGCAAGGCTGCCTTTTGACTTTTATGACTTTGTAAAATATTTTTTCCCTAACAAAACCTACCCATTAACCCTTCTCTGACCCCTGTTCAAGGGCTGCTGGGCACTTTCAGAACACATCTCGGGGCTGTGTCTGCCATTCCACCTGGTGCTGCCTCTCCCTGCTCTATTTACCTACCACTTCTTGTTCGAAAATCTCACACCAAATCTCACAAAGTTCACCCTTGCTTCTGATTCTGGAGCCCCCAAATCCTACAGTTCTTGGATAGAGAGTCATCGTGACAATGACTCAACCTAAACTCGAAAGGAACTTCTACCACCACAGGACCAAACTTGATGGGAATTTGGGGTGTTGGCCTGACATACCAACCTCAGGAACGTGACTCTTTTCTCAAGCCTAATCACTCACATCACACATAAGACACCAAAATAATTGTGTTATGTTCCCAGCTATTTATGGTGAGGCATAAGAGTGGCATTTCACAAAGTGCCTGTCTACATCTGGGCACTTACTTGTGTGCTTAAATTGAAGTGGCAGAAGACATTTCATGCGCAGGGCCTCTCACGTGCCACCTGATTTTTGAGTAGGATTTTTCATTAAGATTCCTTTGCTTCCTGAATATCAGAAAACTCTACCTCACTCAGGAAACCTCTGGAAAACAATTCTGACTCCAGTTCCCTCATCCTGTCTGGTACGTGTGGCCTGCCTGGTAGCCTCTCTCTACTCTGTCCCTGCCCAACATTCTGCCCTTCCAGCCGCTCACACCCAACCTGTACGAGGCGTAAGAGGCAGAACACACTTTTTTCCAACTCTATGATGTGTGCGTGGTAGGAGCGCAACTCACCTTAATTAACTTATCTATTTGAGTAATTTAGGTTCTTTGGAGAAGTACTATGATTAGGTTCATTCTGCCAGGAGACTCACCTAATTACAGGACTTCAGTAAGTTGACCACGCAAGAGAATGTAACAAACTGGTCAACATACCGATGTGGTCCACATAAGGAACTAGGCCGACTGTACTGACACCTACATACGTGCAGTGCATGTCTAGTCTATGGAAATTAGGTCAACTTAAGGAGGTGCTCAATGTAGGGAGATAGTCACCTCTGGAGGTTCTACTATATAAGATATAGATTATCCCATGTATATAAAATAAAATTAGTCTAAAGTACCAGGAAATCTCTGATGTAAAAGCTTCCAGAAAAGTCCCACCTCGTTTTAAGAAAGAATACACACAAGTACACACACTCTCTCACACATGCACACACACAAGGAAATGCATCTGTGGATTTCATTTAGGCTTTTTCTTCTCTTTTTAAATTTACCCTTTGACCTCACTTAGTTAAAGGGTATCCACAAGCCACAGTGAGGTAAAGGAGAACGAGTCCTCCTTCGACCCCTTTGGAAGGGCAGAGGCACTCTGCACACCAGGACAAGGGACGACACCTGCTGGTTGGGTCACTCTCAGTTCAGGCTCCTTCGGACAAGCTGATGAAGGAGCTTTTATTCCTGAAGGAGTCTTAAAAACAAAAGGGGAACTCAAGAGAAAGGAACCCCATGCTGTAAAAGGAGTTGTGTACAGTTTATTATGTCCTGAAGCATAAATACTAAAAAACAAGCCGCAGCTAATTTACCAGCCAACCCACACTGTGGCTCTGGTCTGAACTACCCGTCCCTCCTAAGCAGAAAACTCAGGAAGCCCTTAGAAGGCCTTGGTTTTGATCCTTGTTTCCATTGAATTTGGCTGCTGATCTGCTGACCTTCCTCTTTGCCCCATGCTGGGACGTTTCCAGAGAGTTCGCCTCCTTACAGGAGTGCTGACCAAGGCTTGCAGAAAAGTCTCTTTCTCCTGTCTGCATGTGTGTGTGGTTTAGACTCTTTAAAAATAAAAAATAACTCAGTTATTCAGCCATGGCATTTTCGGGCTCTTCTATACTATCCCCTCCCTGTACCACAGTCTGGAAATTTCTCCGGGCAGTAAACTGCAGACATTCATAGGGCTCACCTCATTAGTTTCCTATCTCTTAGGAATCAAAGATACCTCACTGACTTGATGCCCAGTGTCAGGAAATCAATGTTTCATGTATTTTGTCTGGTTTGGGGTGTTATTTTAGGCAAGGGGATAAATCCAGTCCTTTTACTTCATGTTAGATTAAAGCTGAAGGCCTGTGCTCACTTTTAAAACCAAATCCCAAGTAAGATAAAACAAAACAGAACATATTAGATAGATGGATACATCTGAAATCAGATAAACTTACCAAGATATCCATAGAACATATCTGGGTATTAATCTGGGGGTATAATTACTACGTCACTTTTTTGCTTCCAATTTCCTCTTTAAATACAACAAAGCATGAATTGTTTAACAAAGTAAGTCATCCTCAAGTCTGTTCTCTTTTGGTTAAAGGCCAATCCCCAACCGTTTTTCCAACTTAGGAAAGTCACGCAGGTCCTCACCATGTCCAAATGTAACAGCATCCAGTGTGAGGGATCGCCCAGCCTAGTCTACATCCTCCTCCTCCTTCTGACATTGCATTTCGTGCTTCTCCTGGATGTTCTGCTTCCTTGGCAGAAAAGAATCACTTCTAAGACTGTAAGAGTGAGGTTTGTGCTTCTTGGTTTTTATTTCGGCTTTGTTTAGTTTAGTTTTGTTTTCCAGTTGTTGTTTGGCAGCTGTATCTTCTTATCCTCCTTTCATTCATATTCTGGCCTTTTTTGAGCCATGGAATACATTCTTAATCATATTAATGTGAAATCTTACATTAACACTGCCAAATGGAGACATTTTTCACTCTATGGATCTTTCATTTTCTTATCTCTCATTTCTTAAGACAGTCTTATGCTCTTTTCCTCATTAGCAAAGAGTCCTCACCTGCCTCTGGTTAGTATCTGAGCTCCCTGGCTCACAGGGTGGCTCAGGAAATCTCCAAATCCCCAAGTGGTTAGTTTAGCTCAGAGGGAGTAGAGAACACCACACAGGACAGACCAAAAGGCAGGTAGGCACTGCTGGCTGGGCCTTTGCTGCTCCAATCTGAGTCACCAAATTTCCCCATGTAAATTAGTAGTCCCAATTATTTCTTTTCCTCTTTGCTGCTACACTAACCCTTGCAAATGTGAGAAATCCAGCAGGTATGTGTCACTCCATTCACCTGCTAGATCCATAGATGGCTTTTCCAAATGCCTTCACTCTTTCAGTTAGGTGTTTTACCTGACTCCCCAGCTTTTGGAGGAAACAGATTTAATAGGGGGATCAACTATCCTGCTTGCCTGTGACTGAAGGGGTTTCCAGGACTCAGGACTTCTAGTTTCAAAACTAGACAGTCCCACGTAAACTAGGATAAATTAACCACCCTGGAGCTTCCTAACTGAATGGCATGTCACTTGTTTTACCTTAGCAATTTTCTCCAGCTATAGAAGATGATCAATGCAAAAATTAATCATAATTACAATCAAAATTAGACATTTCTAATCACTGATTTCTCTAAGTAGTAATAATTTGAATGCAAAGTAAGGGGTTTGGGCAGACATTTTAGACACCTTTAAACATTTTTACCTATCCTTCATGGTTTTTAAAATATTTTCTGGCTTAATTTATTACTATTTCATTTTCAAGCATTACTCTTTTTCTTTCATGATTTTAAGAGAGAAATGTTGGAGTCACTTTATTGGCCAATGTGATGGAACACCTAAAAACTGTTACCAGAGTTATAAATACTTTGTTTTGCACTAAAAAATGTCATAAATCCATTTTGTAGAAAAATGATAACATGTACATATATCTTGTTAGAAAAATATTAACACATAAACATATGTATTATACCTGGGCATAAACATACTAATGATTATTTCTATCTTCATAAACTGCAAGGAAATAAATCAAATGTCAGAAGTATTTATTTCTGAGCAAGCAGAACATGAGCTTTTAAAATTGTATTTCTAATCTTAGTATAGTAAGCGTGAATAAAGACAAATAACAATTTTTTAAAAGATCTGGAATTCAGAATTTTATAAATTTAGAAATTCATTTTCCCTCTTAAAATTTTTATAATTCTTTCTCATGCTTACCCTTCTAACGTGGCTATGATTCTTTTGTGAACAGTGCAAAAGATCTTTAATATACTTCAACTAATCCCCTATTCCTGCCACTTAAGTTCTTCCAACAAATCCTCTATTACTGCCCACTTAATTTTTCCAGTGAAACACCTCTTCCCTGACATACAGCTTTTCAGTACAAAAATCACCCTCATAGTGCACTGATATTACACTTATTAGAATAAATAAAGGTGATTGTGAAATTTGTGTTTTTTACCAAATCATCATTCCAGTCATACCATGGTGCTAGCCAATTGTCCCTTACCACATTGCTTTGGCCAAACATTGCCATCCATTTCATGAAGAATCCTGACATATGAGCTTCATGTGCATTTTGGTTGGGGAGGAACATGGCAATCAGGATAAAAGAGTTAGAAAAGGGTAAGAAAGAAGAGATGTGTTGAGACTGTCATCACTCTCAAGCCGCCTTAATTTCCCGAAAGCATTCTTGAGGATGAAGGACTACACCAGGGGTGTCCAACCTTTTTTTCTTTTCTGTCTCACACTGGAGAAATAAGAGTTGTCTTGGGCCACACAGTAAATCCACAAACACTAAGGCAAGCTAATTAGCACAAAAAAAGGTCCAGATGCCTACATATTTTGGTGATATCCAACAACACACATAAGCCAAAAAACACCCTCACAAAACCAGCATGTGCCTCCCCCCGCCCACACTGCAGGTTGGACACCCCTGGTCACAGGGATGTTTCCACGACTTCATTCTCCTCCTCACTTACCCCCCCCCTTTCATGCAACATTCAGAACAAGTGGCCACCATTATGACCCCCCCAAAACCCTACAGACTTAGAACATTTACGGCTCATTTCTATGTTAAAATGGTTATACATTCCAAACATTCTCCTTCATATTGTAGCACCTGTTCTATCAGTTATAAAGTTGTTAGCAGCCCATTACTCTGACTGAAACTGGCTCAAGCCAAAGGAAAATTGGTCATTTCATTTAAGAAAGTCCAAAGGTCAAGCAGAGTTCTCTGAGTTCCAAGATTTCATGAAATGGCCAAGTGATCAAGAATTGAGATGCCATAAAAAAAGATGGAGACTTTACATCCTTTGTATTAACCTGAATGGAGGTGAAGCACATTCTTCTTAATAAAGTATCAATTACAAGAATGGAAAAGCAAGCACCCAATGTACTCGATAGTAATATGAAGCCAAGAGCTGAACTGAAACATAAGAGAAAAACATAATTCAAGTTGGAGGGAGAGGGAATGAGGGAGGGGGAGGGGAGGAGGGAGGGGGATTAGTGCGCTCCCACTTAATGGACACAATGTAAAGGTATATGGCACACCTTTTGGGTGCAGGACACAACTACAACAGGGACTCTATCTAACAAATGCAAACATCATAACCTGGTTATCCTCACATTAACCTGAAATTTAAAAAAAAAAAAAAATGCCTTCTGGCTTCCCACTCCACAGCCTCCATGTGTCAGCTTTGTGTTCAGACTGCTGTTCGCGGGGCTGGGAAACGGCTGCCAACAGCAATCAGGGACATGCCCTGCCTTCACAGCCAAGCAAAGACAGAAGAAGGTTGCTCTCCCAGCTTTCTCTCTGGAAATAGAATGAATATAAGGCTTCCATTTAGTCCTACCAATTTCAGATACACTCTCTAGCCAGAACCAGAAACAGCTGCCTATAAAATGCTGTCTGCTGATGGGCCTAGACTCAGGGTACTGGAAAGGTGGTATCTCGAGAAAATCAGGCCTCTCTTAGGGAAGAGTAGAGGGAAGGCCTGCTGAGCAGAGAACCTCCAGGCCTGCCATTGATTAAATTATCCAGCTAGCTGCTGCCTCTCCACCTCTCTGGGTTTTGTAGTCAAATTACGGCATGCAGAGAGTAGTTTCAGAATCTTATGGCCATGCCTCTCCCTCCAGTTCCGCCACTTTCTTCCATTGTGAAGAAGCTTTACAAGCTTCGGTACATCACTCAATCTGTCCAGGCTTATCCCACAACTGTAAGTGGGGTAGTCATAATACCTGCTTCACAGGCTGTTACAGCGATTCTGCAAGAGAGTCTATGAAGCACCTGACACACAGCTATGGCTCAGTAAATGATGTCTTTTCTTATTAATATTATTAAATAAATAGAACATAAAAAAGTGACTGATCTTTCCAGTGACTCTGTTAGCATATGAGAGCATCAGCATCACCCAGGAACATACTAGAAATGCAAATATTCCAGCCCCACAGCAGATTGACTGAATCTGAAACACCGGGTGTGGAGCCCAGGAACCTGTACTTTAACAAGCGTCCTCAGTGATTCTGAAGCATGCTCAAGTTTAAGAATCAAGGCAAACATATTCTTCCTAGTAAAGCATCTCAAGAAGAAAAAGTATTCAATGAACTCAGTACTTTTATGAAACCAATTTATAATTAATCACACTTTCTTATGAAAGATAGATCACAACTATAGCCCAGGATAAAGGAGAGAAGTGGAGGGGGGAGGTTTGACAGAGGGAGAGTAAACAGTGGGATCACACCTATGGAGCATATTGCAAGGGTACAAGTCAAATCTATCAAGTATAGAACACAAATGTCTTAACACAATAATTAAGTAAATGAGGTGAAAGCTATATTAATTATTTGATATAAGCACTCCAAATTGTATAAAAAATAAACACATTATACCCCACAAATGCATAAATGTATTTATTATCTATGTGTATAAAAGGAAAAAAATGAAATAAAATAATATAAAAAATAAAAGAAAAAAAAAAGAACCAAGACTAGGTACCAACTCCACCTCCAGCTACACAGCACCAGCCACCACTCCAAGAAAATGCTTCACAATCATTACCCAAGACATCTTCACTCTGGTTCTTCCCTCTTCTTGAGCTGCTCCTTACCCTAGACTCCTATCTTCAAGGCTCATCCCAAATGCCACCTTACACCACTATCCCCTCTACCTGAGAGAGTCCTCCCCTAAATCATCTTTGCAGGGTTTGGTCCTTCTCATTTCCAAGATCTCTGATCCAATGACACCCCTTCAGAGACACTTCCCCAGACCACTGGGTCTACAATAGCCCACGTTGTTCTCTGTAACATTGCACTGATTAGTCTCTCTTACCATAGCCCTTGTCACTCTCTACAGTTGTTACTTTATCTGTTTATTCATCGATTGCCTGTCTCTGCCCTCTAAAATATGAAAGGCACAAAGCCACAAAGCCACCTGGCCTAGACACCACTGTATAAACCCTTAGCACCTAGAAGATTGCCTGGAAACCAATAGGCACGCAATAAATCCTTGAGGAGAGCACAGTGAGCTTTTTGTAACACCAGCGTAAGGCTGACTGATCCATAACATGCTTCTCTCATGACACGAGTCATCATGTTATGAACCTCACAAGTAGTCTCCTGCATCTTTATTCTGATGTCATAGAATTACAGCCCTAACATGGTACAGAGGGCAAAAGGTTCTGGTTTCTTCCCTCCTCCCTTAAGTAGACAGGAAACCCACCAGACGAGCGTAAGGTCGTCAAGCCTTTCCCCGTGGTTTTGGTGGTTTGTTTAATTGCCCTGACAACTCAGAACGTTCTTCTGCCTCGTGTTAAGCCCCACCTCCTGATGTTTCTGGAGATGGAGAGCAACTTGTCCATCTCTACCTCATAATACTTTCTTCTGGATGTAATGTGAGTAATGAAGTCAACCCTTAGCTTTCTCTTTTCAAGGTGAGAGACTCAAATTCCCTTCAACGCGCTTCCTCCTCCAGGGACACATTTTAAAACATCTGATGCTTTTCTTGTAGCACTACCATTTATAAAATGAGGACATTCAAACTGGGAGTAATGATAAGAAAGATTCAGAACATTTCTTTCTCATTAAATTAGAGGTGCTCACAAACTCTGCGCTGCTCTGATGAGAGCAAGAAATAATCCCACAGAGTAATAACTCCCCACAGACCTACTGAGGTGCTGTGCGCTTTAAATAAGTGGTTTAAACTTTCCCGTCCTCACTGTGATCCCTCTAAAATGGAAGTTCTTACTCTTCAAGATTTTTGTGACAATCACATGAGAAAACACATATGAACGTGTATAAAATGTAATGTGCTTTTCAAGCATAAGTAAGGATTTGAAAAGAGAGAGCTTTTCATTCTTTCTAAAAAGTCAATGGATATGAAGGTCACTACTAATTGAGTCTATTTTGTATTAATACAAAGAATGAAAAGGTACCAGGTCTAAGAGAGAACATTAACCCATCCCCATTGGCTCTTGCAAAGTCCCATTTGTGATAAAAGCAAAGCTCATGTTCATGGTTGCCTTCACATTATTTGTTGACTTTCATGGGAAAATGGCCACATCTGATTTCCTGGGAAGACTTCTCCAGCATATCAAAGAGAAGCAGAATAAATAGTTTTATATGCAAAGAGCATATTCTCCTGTTAAGAAAAGAGGTTCTCCTTCATGGTAAATTTGGTGGCCAAGACAATGCCCCAACCACAGGGAGCAGAACTGACCTGGGGGCCCAGTTCCTTAAGGAGAGTCCCACTCAGGTCCCTGCCGAGTTGGGTCATGGCTTGGAGAAGACCAGGGGAGATGTAGCCTCAGCACTAAGAATTGATGGGTTTGGGAGCCACAGCCCTTGGGCATGGGTCCCCGGGTCAGTTCTGCTCTCTGTGGTTGGTACATTCTCTTGGCCACCAAATTCACCGTAAAGGAGCCCTGCTCCTTAAAGATGTGGGGGAATGTGGGACTCTGCTATTGGTTGACATTGAAATGTTGCCAAACCTTCCTTGGATTGCTTCCTCCTGACATTCCTACCTGTCTCCTCTTAGGTCATTCCCCCCCTCCCCAGTTTGATAGCTCTAGCCTTCTCTAGTCCCCACCCCATCTTCTCTCACAACTATTTCTCCTAATAAATTCCTTGGCATCTCTTTCTTAGGGGACCTAGATTAACACTGTAAACAAAGCAAAGAAGAAAACACTCACTTTTCAAGGAATTTTGGCATCTATAGTCACATCTATCCCTTATGAATATACAATAAATTATAGGAAGGTGAAATTGTAGTTTCCACTGTTCGGATGAAGAAAGAGGTTGAGTGACTTAACCGAGAACATTAATCATTAATTTAATAGCTTCTCCATTTTGTAGATTTCCATTCTCAGTCTTCAAAAAAGAAAAAAACTTTAAATTTGCTTTCCCTTTTTATTACACTTCTGTTAGGAACAACAGTAATAACATCCACTGAGCAGCCACTGGGTAAGTCCATTGCATATATTCAATTTTTCATTTAATTCTCACAACTCTGGGAGGTAGATGTTATCCCTTTTTTCCCAGTAAGGAAACAGCCTCAAGAAGTAACGTGCCCAGGTCCACTCATGTACTAGTCACAGAGCCAGGACCAGCACTGATTCCTAAGCTAGTGTGAATGACAGTAAGAATCATAACTCAGATCTATGGAGCATTTTCCTAAGCACTTCCCCATCCTTTAGGAAGGCAGAAGGGCGCCCACCAGGGACTGTGCCTGCAGGAGTTTACAGAAAGCAGAGCTGGGGAGAGGAGTAGGGCTGAGAGTTGCTGACATGACAGGCAAGGGTGAGATGAATCATCATCTCAAATTGCAGAAGAGTCACTTGTACTCCAAGTTCCTTAGGTCAAAGAAAGCATGAAAAACAAGTAAGTTTTACTTAAGAGATTGACAACAAATATTTTCCCACATAATCCTCCTAAAATTATTAGGAGTCAAAACCCAGCTCCCTACCACCTGCCAGCATGGGATAAGGAGGAAAGCATTTGGCACTCAAGGCTCTCCCTGATCTAGGACTTAGCGGCTTCGCCAGCTTCATGTCCCTTGATGCTGCTTCAGTTGGGCAGCACCCATGCTAGGCTGCCGGACGTACTTGGGTCATACAGTTCACTGTCTAGTTTACCCTCTTTCCTCCCTCTGGCTAACTCGTTCCCCAAGAGCTCAGCTCAGCCAATGTGTACTTAGGAAGTCTCACTCAACATGGACTGAGAACACCCAGAGCATCTCTCTCTGGGCCTCCCGAATCCCTATGTTTAGCTGCCCTTATTGTGTTGAGATTTCCTCTAGATTTCCTAGAGACATGAACAGAATCATCTCCTTAAAACATCCACCATACCATACCCCAATGCTGCACAGGATGCTTAAGGAGGCATCTTATGGCTGGTAAGGGAAGTTCTGGCCTTCCAGGCCCTAAATGACCTAGTCCCTGACCCTCTCTCCTAACTCCCCCTTCTGCCCTTACTTAGTGTATCCTGCCCATGTTCAGACTCATTCACATGCCAAACCCTTTCAGGCCCAAACTTACTTATTTCCTCAGCTATTAGCAGGGTTGTTCTTTTTAAATCTCCAGTCTTTGCTTGAATGTTGCCTTCTTTGAGATCCCTTTGGGCATCACCTTTAGAACTATCATTATTCTCTCACTATTCCCTAGTCCTATTCTTTTTTAAAATTTTTTTTTAATTATTATTATTATTATTATTAGGTTTTTAAGGGACAGGATATATGTTCCCCAGGCTGGCCTCAAACTCCTGGGTTCAATGCCTCAGTCTCCCAAGTAGCTGGGACTACAAGCACACACACTATGCCCAGCTCCTAGTCCTCTTCATTGCAGTCTCAGAATTTTATAATTAATGTATTTATTTGTTTGTTATTTAAATCTTTGCTTTCATAGGAAACATGTCCTCAACTCCTCAAAGTACTTGAGAGTGAGGATCCAGGCCTATTAAATTAAATCTCTCTAGGGAGCTTTGTGCACCAGTGTGTCTTCAGATTTGCTGAATAAATGAATGAACAAGTGGAGTTCAGGAAGGACATTCAAAGAGAGGGAGTAACAGAATGGCAGAGATTTGTAGAAATTATTACTGTTAGTTTCCATAGGACTAGTGTTGAGAGAACTCTGAGTGTGTTTCAAATATTAATTTGAGCTCTATTCACAGGAAGAACTCATTGTCTCTAACTCACAAGCAAAGAAAGTTAAGCCAAGTAAAGTGACTTTTCCAAAACCAATATAATGAGTTAAATAAGGAGCTTGGTCTTGATTTGAAGAGCTTTATTTTATACCCCGTCCTGTTCCCAAAGGATTTGAGATGGCTTTGAAAGACACAGACAGTTACACAATTTAGAGTGTCCACAAAAACAAAACAAGCCAGTTGCTCAGGAGAAGCATGACTATTCCTGGTACAAGGTCTGAAAGAAACTTCTCCCCTGGGTTCTCACAAAGGGTAGCAAACCACATCCTCAATCATGTCCTCCGGGATGTGCAGCAGTGGGGCTCAGGGTTGTTTGCTAGCATTCTGCAGTGTGGGCTGATGGCATGCAGCCAAGGCTCAGATCCCAGGAGCAATTCTCCAAGGAGCCAAGTCAAGAGAGCCCAGGTGTGCAGTTCTCTGATGGTCTGTCTTAATCCAAAAGGAACATCTGGACATTCTGGAGGAAGCGTTTAACAGCACACCCTTCATGCTGGGCTCTGTGAAGTTCATTTCTCAGTCTAAAATTACTAACAAGTATTAAGTAATAGCAAATTGAAAGGGACAAGCATCCGGAACGCAATCTCTCAAGAAAGTTCTATACAATTTATTAGTCAGATGACCTGGGGAGGATATATTAGCTAGTGTGTAGGATAGGCTGCTATAACAAGGAGGCCATAATCTACAGTGGCCTAGATAAAACTCCCTCACATAACAGGCCAAGTGCAGGAAGGTCTCTGAAGGCAGGTGGGTAGTTCTACTCTACAAGGTCATCTACAGACCTAGGCTGACAATGTGCCTGTCTTCCTCAATACATTTCTCCCTCTTAGTCTGAAGCAGTTTCTCCAGTTGTTACTATTTTAATGTCAACAGAAGAAAAATAGTGAAAGGCAAACAACTTCCTTATAAAAATGTGATCTAAAACATACAAGTGTCAATTCTATTTGCATCTTATTGACCAAAATTTAGTAATATGGCCAGACCTGGCTGTGGCAAGTCTGGGAAGTGGAATCTTCACCTGGGAAGCCTCATATCCACTGTCCATATAACCGTAGGATTGTTTTGTTACTGCCCGGAAGAACAGGAGAGTGGATAAGGCAGACCAGCAGGATCTGCCACTGAGAATCAACACCTACTTACAGAGAATTATCCCTGGAATAAAGGCCAACCCCTGCTAGCCAGAAGAAGTAAAGGCAGACACCTATTATAGGCTCAAGTTTTCTATATTCATGTGTTCTGACCAGTGCACAGACAATAAAGGATCAAGACCCCAACCTATGTAAGTATGCTTGTACTTGTTTTAGCCAGGAAAATTTTAAGTTGTTATTTTCAAATGTCAATGATGACTATGAAGGAATGAACACAGCCTGTGTATAACACCAGATATTAAGATATTATGTTAGTTCCAGGCTCAGCGCCTATGGCTCAACGGGCTAAGGTGCCAGCCATGTATACCTAAGCTGGCAGGTTCGAATCCAGCCCAGACCCGCCAACAACAATGATGGCTGCAACCAAAAAAAAAAAGAGGCCGGGCATTGTGGCGGGCACCTGTAGTCCTAGCTACTTGGGAGGCAGAGGCAAGAGACGTGCTTGAACCCAGGAATTGGAGGTTGCTGTGAGCTGTGATGCCACAACAATCTATCCAGGGTGACAACTTGTGGCTCTGTCTCAAAAAAAAAAAAAAAAAAAAGACATTATGCTAGTTCCCTATGAACCCTCCATATAAAGTAACTGCAAACTATATGAAGGTAAATGAATAAGGTCACAGGTGTATAGGCTTCTTAACTCTAAGCAAGGTCAACACGGGAAGGGCCTTTACCAAACTTCAAGAAACTCACTTTGGAATAGTTGATTGCAGGCTCTTCTTTCTGGCTTCCATTAGATGACAGCATTGGTTTGTCTGTTGAGGTACTCTTAGTTTGAAATAAAAATCATAACATCAGCATATTGTTACTCTCTCTGTCCAGTGAAGTAGAAAGCATAAACCTGTCTTATATGAATAGAAAGTCACATCATTATCAAGCACATTTATAAAAATGGAGCATCCACATATGTTACCTATGCCATTGGAAATCATCTCCCTCAAGAGATCGCTCCTATCTCTGCTACTTCCACAGTAGTAATAAGATTTAGATTCTATGTAAATGGTAGTCTGTAGTCTATATGGGATATAAATTTTCTCCCCTAAGCAATTTCTTACCATGATGTCAAGTTTGAAGAGAAAGTCAATAAAGGCTACAGCTATTAGTTTGCTCTTGTTAATTTTCTCCACAAGGTAGTAAAGAATACAATGAACAACCAACAGTATTTAAGGCTGGCCTACTCCTCATGGAGGATTTTGTTCTAAGAAATCCTCATGTGGACTTTGTCAAAAGCAAACAGATACTTATTCTGGACATGGGGTTGGCAAGCATACAGGTATGTAGTTTGGGACAAGTAGGATGGCAGCTCTGTTAAATATGGAGTGGACCACACACTCTCAGGAGACATGTTCCCAAGCACTAGAATGAACAGCCAATGGCAATGCTATGCTATGCGCCTTAAGCACCAACTGATGTCCTTTCATCTGTGGTCTTCCCAAATAAGATGGGTTCATATGTATGTGTGTGCGTGTGTATGTGTGTCTAAAGAGCAGGGCACCCAACGGAGCTGGGTTAGGGTTAGGGTTAGGGTTAGGTTAGGACCCAACAGAGCTGGTTCCTATTCAGGCATAATTTGACAAAGGGAGAAGGAAAGAAGAAATAAATCTCCTGAGTACCCCTGTGTGCTGGGGACAATACTAAATGTTTTCACATTTAATTCTCACGAGAATCCTGGAGGCAGGGATTACCCTTTTAGAGATAAAGAAACTGAATCATGTGAAATGACCTGCCCAAGATCACAACAGTTCACAAAGAAACTGGGATTCAAGCCAGTCTGACTACATAGTGATTATGCTTTCAAACAGACCCACTCCTCAACTGGGGTTCTACTCACTCTCCACTTACTCTGGCACCACCATGTTGACTACAAATGGTGCTGGGGTCTACCCAGTTCAGGTAGCAGTACCTGAAGAGGCTCTTTACTCAACTGGAACTCAGCCAGAATATAGGATCCATGAGAATAAAGACTGTGTCTGTCTTATTTGCTACTATATGCAGTGCCTAAAATGGTGTCTGCACCCCCCCTAAAAAATTGTTTCAATGAACAAAGGAAGGAACAAAAATACTATACTATTAAAAAATTTTCAGAAAATTTTCAGTGTCCCTATATATGATTCCTTAGATCTCATCTTGTTTTTCATATATAAAGCATTTCTACAACATATTTCATTAGAAAACCAGATGTTTACCATTATTCTTATTCTTATTACTTTTAAACTATCTCTTTATTAAGCATTTATCATGTTCCTGGTATTGTTCTAAGTACCTATATGCCTCATGCCATTTAATATTACAATAACTCTACAGAGATACTAATTTCATTCATGAGAAAGCTAAGGTTTTGAAAGATTCAGTAAATTGATCCAATGATTCATAGGATTTAGCCCCAAATTGCCCAATTCTAAAAACTTGTGGTGGACCTAGTAAATTTGACATCTGAAACAGATTATTTTTTAAAACTTCTGCCTCTGTATAGCAAAATTATGTTCAATAATTACCATAAAATATCATTATTTTCTTTATTCATTCTTGAACAATACAAAAGAGGAATAAATTTCAATTTTAAGTATATTATTCAAAATCAGTAGAATATTTCAGATAGCTACAAAAACTTTCATTTAACACACAAAAATATTACACCTTGCAGTAAACATTCTGTTTCTGTCTCACTGTTTTAAATTCCCAGCCCAAATAAAACCTCCAAGTGGTCACACAGAATTGATACAGCTTAAATTTTTTTTCATCTTCATAATCATTATGCTATTATTGTTTATTTCCAATATTCCATTTAAACACAGAAATAATGGAGCTGCAGGTGTCAGATACATAAACCACGTTTGCAACAAACATAAAAGAGTCCAAACCATTATGAATTTACTCTCAGAGATAACACACGTGGTCCCTGTGTACTAATCACCAACTACGTAATTTGGAGTTCTCTGATTTAACCATCAAGTAGGTTACTTGTTAAAGGATAAGATATAAAAATGATGTGTTAACATGAAGCCTGTATATTATTAACAGTTATTCTAGTAATTATTTAAAACTTAGAACAGAAGATTTTCTCAAGGACCATTTAATCACTGGCATTACTGAGATTTGCTAGCTCATGGGAATAACAGAAGGCAGGCTGACTTTTAGTCAATTTGATTATTGTTTGTAAACCCTCTACAGACCACACGTCTTCTCCTCCCCAGCACCACCTGTCACCTCTGGTAACTCACTTTCCATATCCCTGTCCTGTTTACTCCAGCTCTTTCCTACTCCTCCCAGTTCTTCTCCAACACGAAGTCCTAGGTCCTAGGGCTTTAGAAGAAAAGAACAATGCCAGCCTCAGCTTTCTTGAAAACCTACCGCTGTTTTATAGTCACTAGTGTGAAAATTATTCACTGCTCTGCTATTTTAGTTGTTCCATGCCCTCTTACCTATGACAAGCAGAGCTTGGATAATCTTGAAAAGTGGTCCAGTCATTATATGCAGTGTGTATATGATGCAAAACAAAATCAATATTAATGTCTTGCTAATTACCAAATAAGTATCCCAGAATCCATCTGAAAATATGGCCTAACATAAAATACTAAATGGACTATAAATCCAAAATGAGATGAAAATGGAAAAGGTAGAAATAAAAAGAGACAGAGAACAATTTGGATTAGTCAGGATTTGAGGGGAAAAATAACTTCACTCAAATTATATTTGTACATTATATTGTGTTGTATATGTATGCTATATGATAGAGAAAATTCCTAGTGTTTATATAATTTCAATAAATATTTCACAAATGAATAAATTTGTAAAGCAAATTGACAAATTTACACTGAGTCAGAATATTTTATCATCCGTAATTCTTTCTAATAAAATGATTCACCTAAATTGCAGCAAAATTATAATATTTGACCTTAGGGAAATTTAATCTGATTGACAATCTTTACTAATCTTCATTAATCCCCATAGTAAATTGAGATTAGTTAATAGCCCATTCATTTGGCTATTTTGAAAACAGCAATACTGAAACATGGTGACTAGAGTGATTCCCTTGGGTGCCTGGGGTGGGTGGCAAGAAAGGAGGTAGGGGTGGATCCCTGAGACTTGCTGTCACCAACTGGGAATAGAGCTAAAGGAAGAGTCACATAATCTCAGGGCTGGGAAATACCTCAAAGACCATCCAATGCCATGTCCCCACCTGAGCCTTCAGCCTCCTTTGGCAGCACCTTCAAGAACAGTGAGCTTACCACCTCCTGAGTTGTACTTTTAGACTTGTGTAACTATTAAAAAGATTCTCATGTCAAGCTGAACTCTGTTGCTTGGTAACTTCTACTCATCATTCTAAAATTGAACTGACTGACTCTAGTCTCTCTTCTACCTGATCTATCCCTATCAACCAAAATATGAAGGCAGTAAGCATCTCCCATTTCTTTTAACAGTTTCTCGGGTGACACAGTTTCAAGTTCACTTACCACCCTCACCACCACCCTTGTCATAACTTCCCCAGGGAGGAGGGGGTGCTTCTTCTTCATGTTCTAGGAGTGCTTAAAGGTGTATTTCCTTTAAAACTGAGCATCAGATGGAGTGAATCTCTGCACTAAATCTCCCCAGCCATGCTAACCTGCAAATCACTTTCTAGCAACCAAAGTGATATTGCGATTAAGGTTCCACTGATTTAGACAATGTCATGCAGAGCATAAAATATGCAATAGCTCCTCAGGAGGTGAAGGATAACGCTCCAGCCAGAGGCCACCACCTTATTAAAAAGAAGAGAAAGCTTTTGCTTCTTTAAAAAAGAAAAATGGTGTGACTATTTGCTATAAAAATAACAGTAGAGTGATGTTCATGAAAAATTAAAATTTTTTCAATATGTCCTGAATTTCATTAGTTACCAAAAAATCCTTTTGATTTTTCTGTTCTTCTCAGCAATTCTTGCCCACATGTATAAATATATTTACATCTTTATAATCATAATTTAAATGTAATTTTGGATTCAGCATGTTAAATCTAGTATTACATTATAGGTTTTATTCATCTTATCTCACGGTCTTTACTGTCAGTATTATAATGGATACGTAACAACCTTTGGAAGAGATAGATGAGAATTTACTTAACTTATTATCTGATTTAAGGTCTTTTTTTCTATAAGCCTTTTTAAGTGATTTCCAGAATGTTTTTATGATAAACAGTGGTATCACGAACTTCTTGATGCTCGTAGCTTTTTCATTCTCTAGAATCATTTTCTGGAGACAAAGAACCATTATCCCCATTTTACATTTTATATCTACATATTACTAGATATAAAAGGATAAGCTTATTTATGGCTCAAAAATATCCTGACAATGGAAACTATTTTTAAATAGACCGGTTAGCCCTATGAGGTAAGAATCTCTATCTAGCAGGGGTCTATTATGAGCGGACTCTGCCCTGAAAGATTTAAGCAGAGTTCAATTTAATGCTCAGTGGAAATTAGGAGCCAAGTGTTGCTGTGTACATGTGGTAGAGATGAGGAAATAGGTTTACAGAAGTGACATAATTTGCCTGAAGTCATTTAGCTAGGAACATTGAGAGACAGTATCATCAATTTTAGAGGCTGAGGATTTGAGCCCACGCTCTTACCTACCATCCTGAACTGTCTTCCTGGGTGAGCTGCCACTCACCAGAAAATCCAGGAATGGTAGAAATATCTTAGTGTCACAAGCTGGGGAGAAAATAGCAGGAGGGTCAATACCAGAGGGTCAATAAACAATGGTTAAACTGGAGAGGGTGGGAGTCTGTCTCTTTGGAACCTTTCAACTTGAAGCTTCTCTCATCCTTGCTATTTGTCTTTTCAATTTATAATTTAAAGCAATTGTCTTTTTGGTGATTCTACATGTAGCAGGCAGTGTTTAAATCTGGTGTATTTTTGAACGAAGATGCAGGGTGTTGGGGGTCAGAGGGGTCCTAGTTATTTGAACCTAGTTGACCTGGTTTACTTACACAGTTGGACAAGAAAGTTGAACTGAGGCACGGTGGTAATCGAAGGCAAAAATGAATGTAAATAGAAAATAAAATTGGAGAAGCACAGGCAGCATGAATAAAGAGCAAAAGTAACCTGCACAAGTTTTAGTGGAACGAGGAGAAATTTTATTTAAGACAAAAGAGGAAGTTTAGAGCACTTCCAAAGAAAGTTGGAAGTGGGTCCTTCCTATGAAGGAGAGGTAAGAGATACGGAGACACAAAGGCAGTGCAGAGGGAGAAATACCTCTTTCTCTTAGTTTGAAATTGTTTGCCACTTTTTTATTGGCCTTTTTGCTCCTCTGGGAATTATAGCTCTTTTCTATTGATCATTGATTATTGCCTTTCTATTAATCATTGGTTACCTAGATTACGTCATACCCATTCTTTTTTTTTTCTTTTTTGAGACAAAGCCTCAAGCTGTCACCCTGGATAGAGTGCTGTGGCCTCACAGCTCACAGCACCTCCAATTCCTGGGCTCAAGCAAGTCTCTCGCCTCCGTCTCCCAAGTAGCTGGGACTACAGATGCCTGACACAACGCCTGGCCATTTTCCGGTTGCAGCCATCATTGATGTTTGGAGGGCCCAGGCTGGATTCGAACCAGCCAGCTCAGGTGTACGTGGCTGGCGCCTTAGCCCATTGAGCCACAGGCATGGAGCCCATACCCACATTCTTATGGGCCCTCTAGACTTTCTTGTTCAGCAGGCTAGATTTTCCTAGATTTTCCTTCTATCCTTTTTTTTTATTATTATTAAATTGTAGCTGTGTACATTAGTGCTACCATGGGGTACAATGTGCAGGCTTCAAATACAATGTATATGTATACTTCATATACAGCAGGCTAGATTTTCCTAGATTTTCCTTCTATCCTTTTTTTTTTATTATTAAATTGTAGCTGTGTACATTAGTGCTATCATGGGGTACAATGTGCAGGCTTCATATACAATCTGAAATATTTTCATCCAACTGTTAGACATAAGCTTCATGGGATTTTTTTGTTTATTGCGTGAAAACATTTGGGTTCTGCATTTAGTAAGTTTCACCTTCTATCCTTTTTAAAGACTTTTTCTTAGTGTCCCCTTCCCCAGGGCAGAAGTGGGAAATGGAGAAACAGGCTGGAGCACCGGGAGCAGACATCCCCCTCCGACCTGTAAGAGAGCAGGCTCCTGCCTGCCCTCCTGCCACAGAGTCCATGGCTGACGGGGAGGGTGTTCAGAGGGTGGCGGGGGCAGAGGGAGATGAAAGTGCCTCTGTGTTTGTTTAAACCCATAGTAAACAAGCCAGGTATGCAATGCCTGTTACCAATAAACATGTGAGCAACCAGATTGCATCTGGAATTTCACAAAATCAAACAATAAGAGGCAGTACCTGCCCTCAAGGGATTCTTGGTCTCAATTCCACAAAAAAAAAAAGTGCAAAAGTCAGCTGGGGAGACAAGCCTTACCAGGCAAGCAAGATGATGTGTCCATGACCAAAGGGGCTGGATTGGGAAGCTCAGGGGCTGCATGTGAAAGGGAAGTTTGAGAACCCCAAAACTTAAATTGGACCCTCACGTTTCATTTCCACCTGTGCAATGAGACTAATTACAACTACTAGGCAAAATGGTGATGAGTGAGCATGAAATAAAGCACAGAGAAAAATCTCTGTAAGCTATAGGGAAACATATAAATATAAATTAATATAAAATTTGAGGAACCAAAGCAGAACTCCCGTGAAAGTACCCTGTTCTATCTGTGGACTGATAATCCTCACACTTGCCTTCGCCTCCGTTGTCAACCCTATATTAATATTCATGGAGCAAATGCCTACTACATGCCACCCACACATCCCTAGATTAACTTTAATCCTCCCAAAAACCTGCTAAGTAACTACCACTATTCTCAAGACACAGATAAGGAAACATGCTTTCATGAAGATGATAATAGATTTGAAATTCATTCTGCTTATGTAATCATCTTTCCATAATTTTCTTAGTCTTTCTTTAGTATTTTTTCAACATGGTTTCATGAGAATGTTGAGTTTAGCCAGTAAGATCCCTACTCAATTCAGCAATTTACTTTATTTCAGTAGTTCATTCATTCAATCAATATTTATTGAGCGCCTACCAGGTATGAGGGAAGGAATTGGCTCCAGGTGCTGCAGGTAGTGGGTTAGGCAGAAAAGAGAAGTCTTTGCTCTTTCAGAGCTCACATTCCAGATAGAGGAGACAGATAATAAACAGGTAAACAAATATGTCAATGCGATCCTATCTTATGGTGACAGGTATGATGAAAAAACTTAAATGCATATTCGACTGACGACTAAGTGAATTAGCAAAATTGTCATTTACCTTATTTTAAAAGTTGATATATTCCTCCACAAAGCTTGAAATAGAATCTATATGATGCTCTGTATCATAGTTCTGCTAAAGTTGAATGATCTAATAAGGCCCCAGGTAAATGCTTCCTGTTATCAAAATAGGTAGTGTATTATTGAAGAGGAATTGTGCAGATTGAACGTGTGCGATTTCATCCAACAATCCTCTTTCAGGCATCCTTAGCCATTTACACCTCCTCTCAGCTGGACTACCAGCCTGAGGTTATGGCATAAAATGGAAACAGCTCTGAAAGAGTTCCCGTCCACAAGTTCCACGGCTCCCTGTGCTTAAGTCCCATTATTGTCAGCCATGATGGGGTCCAGAATCTGCATGTTTCCTACAAGGAACAAGGGGACGTAGGTGCTGCTAATGTCAGAAATGACATGAGGGGCACCATGAGCCAATTATGAGAGGGAGATAAATACTATTCAAGAACATCTTGGGGATGTGTCCTATAAAATGCATACAGTGAAGGCTTCCTGGCTTATTACCACCAAAACCTGGTTTAGTTTGATTATGTTGTAAAGCATAAGATGTACTAGAATCTTCCATGGTTTTCTAATGATCAGATAAATTCCAAAATACCACACACAGTTCCTGGGCCATGACATATGCACATATTCCTGATATGTTACCAGAAAAATCTCTAAATTGGTGCCTTCAGAGAGAATAATCCAACTTCTTCAGACTCTCACTAAATAACCTTCTTTGACAGGTTACTAGTCTTTGGATGGGGAAATAAAATAGTAAGAGCAGAGTATTTGGAGCTTAGGAGATCTAGGTTGAGATACATTCTGCTGTTTCTTGGGTGAATCATCTTCTATGAGGACACTTATCCTCTTTGACACCTCTGTTTCCTCATCTGTAAAATAGGGATAATAATACCCACCAAACCGCATTTTTGTGAGGATTAAATAAAGGAATGGGCATTCACACACATTTTAAAGAGGAAAACATCACCCACTTGGTTATGGTTACTACCGGGAAGCCCTTGCTGTAACCAGGGTAAGATAAGACAGGTGTCTATCAGGGAGCCTTTGGAGCTACCTGTTAAGTTTCTCTTCAGCCTGAAAAAGTGGGTCATTTACACCTTCTAATATTAAAATATCTAGCATAAAGAACAACGTATTTTCTGAGCTCTGTTCTGTTACCATTTCTCAAGGCATCTCAACTCCAAGTTAGGTGTTATAAGGATCTTCATAAGCACTGTATAAATATTTCATTCATTCATTCATTCATTCATTTCCCATCCATCATTAGAATTTCATACACTCATTCTATAGCTCTATTCTTCACTCATGCCTAATCCCCCGAGAGGAGCAATGAGCCCTTCCATCTGGAACACTATGTCTGTCAGACTCAAGAAAGAACAAATTCTCGTCAGCAATTAAATCCCAGGTAACATCTTGACTAAAACTTGATTTTTCTTTACACCTCATTGAAGCCCAGATTCCACGGTGGGTACAATGATCCTTGTTTGCCACTGGTTCTCCCAAGTGGATTTATGCTGTTCATAAACATTTCAGTCAAACTTCCTGAAGCTCAGAGATAGAAAACGTTGCATTGGATATCGAGACCCAGGCAAGGCTATGAGCAAGCTTTCAACAAAATTTCAACAGTCCTTTACTACTAAAAACACTATGCTGACTTACCTCCACTCCAGAGGGATTAAGAATGAAATATTGTGAATTTATAAGGAAACAAGACTCCAGATGCTAACCACTGCACCCCCTGGCATGCACAGCAGCACCTTCTCAATTTGCCACTAGCTCCCATATCTAGATCACCTTTATACATAAAAATATCCCTCATTTCACCTTATCTAAAGATCTTTCACACAGCTCAGTAAGGCAGGCAGGAGGCCCTCAAAGTCAGTTCCAAGCACTTGCCCATGGTCATCTGGTGACCTGTCCAAAATGCACAGCATGTAAGGAGTGGCTGCCCCTCCAGAGAACGGGTCATCTCTCGTGTTTCTCCTTGGCTCATTCATTTTCAAGGCCCAGAAGTACGATGGCATTCATACCAAGAGCTCACTGACAGTGGCAAGAACCCTACACAGCCTTCCACACGATGGTTGAGAAATGTCAGTTCCCACAAAAAGCGAAACTTACTGCACAAAACCCAGCCATCCCCACAGTCATGCATGCCGTGAGGTCAGAAGGCAGGAAGGTGTGCATTCTGGGTGGAATGTCTGAACTTGCCAGATCTCAGGGAAGTTGGACTTCTCCCAAGGAGAGTTTTCCCCCGACTCCTGACAACTGTCAGCACATCTCACAGAGACAGGAACTCCCTAGATACAGATGCCAAGCAGCTGGGAACCATTAAGAATAAAACTTGAGCTGCTGAACCAAACTGGAGAGTGGGTGAGTCTTCTCTGCCCTGCAACCTGCAAACTTTGTGAACGAAGTGCCACTTATGGTGGGGGCCTTCTCTGGGTCCACAGTCGCTCTTGGTTTCATGGAGTCGTGACATTAGTGGGGTTTCTCAACCTCACACCCTTGACATTCTGGACTGATTATGTCTTTATTGTGGGGACATAGATCGTGTGTGATAGGACGCTTAGCAGCATCCCTGGACTCTACTCTCTGGACACCAGTAGCAGCTGTGACAATAAAAATTGTCTCTACACATTGCCAAATGTCCCCTGGAGGCAAAATTCCCCACTACTATAGTGGCTAAAGTGCAGTTTCTGGTGTTAAAGGGCCAGACTCCAAATCCTGACCACCTGTGTATTAGGTGAGCTTAGAAAATGGCTTAACTTCTCTGTTTCTTAATGGCCTTAACCAAAAAGAGAGGGAACACTAATACCCTCTCACAGGGTGGTTACAGAGATTAAGTGAGACATCACCCGTGAAGCACATAGAATCAAGCCAACATTCAGATACATATTAATACCCTCCTTTGGGGGGTGGGGGAGTGAGCCTCAGAGAAGTGAGTAAGAGCTCCCACAATTGGTGAGCAGCCCAGGGAGGGTGTGAGCATGTAGGTCTGCACAATTCCTCATGCGTTCAGCAGCCCCTGAGTGAGCTGTTGCTGGGAGGCAGCAGGCTGGGTTCTGGGCTCTGCCTCTAAAGAAGAAACAAGAGATACTTCCTGTGCTCACAGAACTCCAAATGCAGCAAAGGAAGCAGGCATGCGGCCTGATGGTTTCAGTGCCACCTGTCACAGGCTACGACCAAGAGGAGCGCAGAATGCTGTGCTTGCAGAGGTGAGGCCCCTGACCCAGCCCAGATCATGGGGCACAGGATACTCAGTTGGGGTTCCGAAAGTCTCCAAAGCTCCTTCCACATCACCACACTGCATATTTCATCAAACAAATGGCAGACAGCTTTCAGCATTGACATGCCCCCGATATGTGAGATCTGTTGTGAGTCAGGGCAGGGACACTGCTCTCCAAGTATCTGTGGAAAGGGAAGAAACTACAGTCTCATGAAGACTGAGTCAGCTCTCTGCGCTCGGAAGCACACGATGGGTCAGTGGGAAGCTACCCCTCACCTGGAGTCAGTGCATTCTTCAGCAGTGTGGCAAGAGAGGTTAGCACACCCAGATTGCCAGCACTGGGCTCTTTGCTCAATATCAAAGACAATTAACACTTACTGAGCATGAATAGGCAGGGATGATGAATAAGTAAAAACCCAAACTGCCACGAGAGCAGGTCCTTTTCCTTGAAGAAGCTGATTGCGTAAGAAGGGACGATGATCCTCACAACAGACAAAAGGATTGCACAGAGGTATTTTAATAGCCCTGTATTTCACTTAACAAGCTGACTGCTGGAGGCACATGTTCAGATTTCTACTGGCTGGGTCCAACACCTACATCACGGCTGTGTCATCGTGCACCTGTCCAGAATCTGTCCTACACGGCAGGCCTGGACCGCTGCTAAGAAAGTGGTGGCGTCAAACTCCATGGCAGTCTTTTGAGAACAACATCCAGTGCCACCTCTTGTCACCAGTCCCTAACAGGGAAGAAGACCCCCCCCCATAAGTCAAAGCTACTCAAAGTATGGCAGCATCACCTGGGAGCTTGTTCAAAGTGAAAATACCTGGGATCCGCCCCAAACCTGCTGCACCCATCTTTGGGAGTGGGATTCTATATTTTAACAAGCTCATCGCATGATTGTTGGGAGCCACTTTCGATGAGAAACCAATAAGGGGTGAAGAGTGAGCTTTTATTCCTCACAGAATAAAGTTTAAGACCCACCCTTGTTCATGAATCGTGCTACAAGATCCTGGGTGTACAGGACAGAATAAAATTGATTCGATTTTTGCTTTTGCAGAATTTAAATTCTCCCCTGGGAAGCAATGAGAGTTGGTGGCCACTTTCAATGAGAAACCAAAAAGGGGGTTAAAAGCGAGCTTTTCTTCCTGACAGATATTCAAGCAGAGTCGTATCACGTTATTGACGTGAGCGGGTTACCCCAGAACAAACAGAACGGCAGGCGCTGGAATGATGCTGGGCGAGAGTGTGACAGAAACAGTGAATGAGGAGTCGGCAGCGCGGCTCTCCATTTTCACAGCCCCCTTGCCAACCCTACCCTAGCTCTCTGCATTCACTTGCTTATTTACATTTCTATTTTCTGGGAATCTGAGCCTCTGGAGACAGAGCCAGGTCCCATTCACCCTGGTTTCCCAGAGCTCAGCGTGGTACCTGGAGCCCACACAATGTTGCTCAATAATAAAGGGATAAACCCCGATTACCCTGGGGGGCTGCCCAGTGCCCTCAGTGTCTTAAGAAGCCCTGTGACAGTCTATAGGCAGCCCTGGACTAGGAAATGGCCCCCTTACCTTTCTGTAGCTTGCTTGTCAGCAAAAATACTGTGAGCAAGATCCTGGCAGTGTTTATAAACCAGGGCCCCATCCAGAAGGCTGTGGAGCAGAGTGTCCTGCAGGGAAGTCATATCTTTCCAGGAGTACCTCCTTTGTACTGGAGGCTGGGAAAGAAGCACGGGAGAGACAGGGAAAGTGCTATTCCAGACCCAGCCTGCCTGGCAAACAGGAGCATTAACCAGTTACTCTAGCAATAAGCACTCAGATTGCAGAGCTCAATGAGACATCCTTAGGCCAGCCAATTGGCAACTTTTTGCCTCATTCGGACACTTAAGGTACTGAAGCCAGACTGTGCACCTAATTGGGAAGAAGACGACTAAAATGCATTCTTCATGCCAAAATGACATTATCCAAAAGCAAGGTAAAAAGCAGGATTTTACATGATTTTTTAGCTCTCCAGGAAGAAGATTCCCGACCCCCCACCGAATACGTGTATTTACAGTTTGGGCTTTGCTCATGCACTTTCTTTTGAGAAGAATGTGATAATATGAAAGCGGAAGCTTTGGTGTATAATGACAATGTGGACAGCCTAGGCCTGCAGGATGACCTGAGAGAGAAAGAGGCGGAGAGAGCCTAGAGTCTCCCCGCTGAGGCCACCAGTGCACCGTGCTCACAGAGGGGCTCTCAGTTTTGTGTCTTGTGCCCCAGCAGGCTTCTCCTTTGGGTTAACAGTGTAAGCCAGAGCTAGTGCCGGCCTTACACGTGGCTTCTAAGACAAAGCATGAGTGAAAGGTTTAGGGTCTTCCTTACCTGGTGTAGGAGGGGGGGAGGAGGGGAGGGGGAAGAGAGGAAGGGTCCCCCAGCTCAACCCTCTACCCACTGCTACCCACCACAGAACCCCTGGGCTGAGCCCATAGCAAGGCTGCTCAGGGCAGCTCCGGAGAAAAGAACTATGGGGCCAAGCTGGAGATGACACAAAACCCCAGGCAGCTCCTCCACAAGGGGCCTCCAGCTCTGGGGACATGGGTTTCCGATGGAGCCTGCAGGCCTCATGGGCCCAGGGCAGATGCTGAAGACCCTCCTGCCCACCTAACACCAGCCTCCAAAGTAGTGAGTCAGGCAGGGGCAGGCAGAGGCCTGTGAACACCTATGACTGGGCCTCAGAGGGAGAGAAGAAGGGAGGGACCGAGAGATTCCAACAGACACATGGGGCTTTAGAAAAAGGAAATGAGTAAATGACACCCACAGAAAGACAGAGAGAGAGAGACAGAAACAGACAGAGAGACAGGAGAGACACAGCAAAAGGAAAGTAAGAAGCAGTAATAGTCACAACAGCTGATTGAACATGGTTTTCAGAGTTTCACGTATATTACCTCATTTCATTAACTCCATACAGCATCCTACAATGCAGGCATTATTATTGCTATCCCATTTTATAGATGAAGAAACTGAAGTTTACAAGTGGTAAATGTTGAATCAAGATTCAAACCTAAACTGTTTTGTTCCCGAATAAGAAAAAGAAAGGAAAGGAGAGATGAGGAAACAAAAAAGGAAGGGGATCTTAATAGGGAAGACAGTTCATGGAATGACTGGACAGGATGTATGATAGATGGATGGATGGATGGATGGATGGATGGATGGACGGACGGACGGACGGACGGACAGACGGATAAGTGGCCTGATGGGTGAAGGGATGGACAATGGGTGGACAAATGGACTAATGAATGGATGGATGAATGAATGGATGGACAGATAAGTGGATAGATGGATAGATGGACTCAGGAATAGGTGGATGAAAACACGATGGACAAATGGATGGATGATGGATGACCTAATGGATGGGCTGAAGAATGGATGGAAATAGACAGATGGACAGATAGATGATGGATAAATGAATGGACTAATGGATGGATAATGAACAGATGGATGAATGGATGGATGACAAATGGGTGGAAGGATGATGGCAGGCCAAAGAAAGAGATGAGTGGAAAAGTCTCCCACCTCACTCCTTTCAAGGTCCCCCCTTTCTTTCCCTTTCACTTTCTATTCTTTCCAGTAGAAGTCTTCATTAAAGGGCTTATTACTTCAGACCTGATATCTCACAATCAAAGATTTCCAGAAAGAACGAACTGTCATAAAACACACAGCTTTCAAGGTAGAAGTTAGTCTTATCTTCCAATGACAGAGTTTAAAAGTGTCTCCCTTAGATTATGGGACCCAGAGAAAATTAAATGACAATGTTATTTAAACTCCATTTGTCTCAGTTGCTACATGTTTACCCTGGATCAGGCCCTGCATCAGGCAGGACAGAAGAATGAAGAGGTCTCTGGACTCTCCAGTGGCTTAGACAACAGCCTCCACAGGCCCCAATTTATACAATGAGTTTGATACGTGTAGTAGAAGGAAAACCAACCTGAGCACAGAGCAGGAGGAGCAGCCCCATTTGCCTGGGAGAGTTCAGGGAAGGTTCACACAAATGACATTTGAACTACACCTTGAAGGATAAGCTGAAGTTTCCCCAGTAGAGAAGGAGTAATAGCAGGCAGTACCAGTAGAGTCATAAGAGTGAAAGGATCCTTCCAAAAAGTTGTTGGACATTCAAAACAACAGAACTGTGTGAGGAGGAAGTAGCACAAAATAGCACCAAACAGAAATATAGAGGTCAGACAGTGATAAGTATCAACTATCTACCTAAGGCACATGCACTTTAGCCCTTGAGGTCAGGTGCTATTTGAGAATCTGGCCAAGCTCTGGTCCTCTTCCCAGAAAATACACTTCCTCTCTCTTTCACACACACACACACACACACAGTTTCTGCATTTGGCATCAAGGTGTTCTTGCTGTAGGCAATGGGGAACTGTAGATTGTTTTTAGCAGAAGAATAACATGATCAGATCCATGTATGAAAAGATGGTAGAAGAATGGATGAACCTAGAGGACATGATGCTAAATGAAATAACACAGATGCAGAAAGACAAATACTGATCTCGCTCAAATGTGGAATCTAAAAACGTCTAATACATAGACCCATTGAGAACAGTGGTTACCAGAGGCAGAGAGGTCAAGGAAAAGGAGATATGCAGGTAAAGAGTACAAAGTTGCAGTTAAGCAGGATGAGTAAGTCTAGGGGTCTAACATACCGCAGGAGGACCATGGTTAATAATACTGTATTGTATTCTGGAAATTTGTTTAAGGGGGTAAATTTCATGTGCTCTCACCCCCCAAAAAATGGTGACCACATGAGGAGACAAATACGTTAATGAACTTGACTGTAGTAATGATTTCACTGTGTATACACATTTCAAACCAGCATGGTGTACACCTTAAATATGTACAATTCTGTTTTGAAGAGAGCCCCAGAGGCCGTAGGAAGGTGAAAGCCTCCACTGAAGGGTGAAACAGACCTGGGTTTGAGACCCTGCTCTGCTCCCATACTGTAAGACTTCAGGCAGTTAGTTGACAACTCAGCCACTCGGTTTCTCATTGTGAAATGAAAATAAGAGGGCACACCTCACAATACTATAGCAAAGACTGATGGAGATAAAGCATCTAAGGTGCTTATCACAGAACCCATAGCACACAGTTGAGCACAGACGCCGTGAAAGTTTGGAAACGATGAACACTCATGGCGATGCCCTGGACCTAGCTCGCCTACTGCTACAAAAGGCATCTGGTGCCTGGCCCGGTCCCTGCCATACAGACACTGGCTGTGCTGTGCAAATGTCTTCATATAATAACTGAGAAAATGCCAGGAAGGCTATGTTAATCAGTTTGAGGAAAATAGTTCAGATTGCATATGAAACCAGCACATTGTACCCCTTGATTGCACTATTATACACAGCTATGATTTAATAATAAAGACAATAAAAAAAAATAGAGTAAGGCTCAGTTTAGGACAAAGTAGGCCCTTAGGAGATGTGTGCTACTACTTCCTACATAAATAAATGGTGCCTGAGCCTCCTGGAGCCAGAAACGTGGGGTTGGAGAAGGATGAAGCAAAGCCGCTCAGTCACGGTGTTTCCAAACAGATTTCATAATCAGATTATGCCCAAGATTTAAATTTGGCAACCATAGGCCTATTCTTCAGGTTGCGAAATCAGTATTCAAATTGCTGATGAGGTAGATTCCCAATCAAACGACAAAAGAAAGATTCCATTGAAGATGCCGACCACAGATACGCCACGGCCACTTCACTATGTTTCATTCAGTGGGAAGGGCCTGAACAGTCAAGAGGACTCTGTTTGCACAGTACAAATTCCAAGTACCGGGGGTACATGGTAGGCACTCAATAAACTTTTGTTAAATAAATGGGTGAAAAGAAAGCTACTGCTGGAGTTTCCAAAATGAAGGAGGATGGATGAACGCCAAAGCTTCAGGTTTACCTCGCTAGCCCCATCCTCCCATTCTGCAGGTGGGAAAAGGGACTCTGGAAGAGGCAAAGCAATGTTCCTAAGGAGTGGTATGTGTTATAGTTTGGATTGTGCCTACCCTCTCTCCCCAAATTAATACATTGAAGCCCTAACCCCCCCGACCTCAGAATATGACCTTATTTGGAGACAGGGTCTTCACAGAGGTCATCAAGCTAGATGAGATCATTAGGGTGCACCCTAATCCATACGACCAATGTCCTTATAGAAATGGGACCCCATGTGCAGTTGAAGGAAGAGATCCATCAGGATGATGCTTCTGTAAGCCAAGGAACTTCCAAAGTTGCATCAACCCAGCAGAAGCTGGACTAGAGCCCTGGGACAGATTCTCACATCCCCTAGAGCAATGGTTCTCAACCTTCCTAATGCCACGGCCCTTTAATACCATTCCTGTGGGTCCCAACCCACAGGTTGAGAATCGCTGCCCTAGAAGGATCCCACCCTGCCAACATCTTCATCTCAGATTTCTAGTCTCCAGAAATGTGAGACAATTATTTATTTCTCTTGTTTCAGGCACCTAGATTGTGACTCTTTGTTAGGACAGCCCCAGGAAGACAAAACGGTACTCTCTCCCCCTCCACACCCAATAGCTCTGAGGAGAATGAGAGACCATTTCAGCTGGCTTTTAATGGGGAAGCCTAATAATCATATAAGAAACTACAGACCAGGGACTCTGGCTATCCACTGACTAATGCGCCCTGCACGCACACCACGTGCTGACATAAGCACAGCTCCATCCCTGCCGTTGGGGAGACAGACTCAACACCAAGCACACTCTGTCCAGTGTGGCCCTGCCTTGCAGAGGATTCTGCAAGCAGCCACGTAGAGCCCTCTCTCTGCCTGGAAGAATCAGGGAAGAGATTTCACAGAACATGGGATACTGAGAAGGTTTTAAGAAAGGATTAGGAGATTCCCAAGCAGAAAAGTAGATAAGGATCCAGAGAAGCCCAAACCCATATGCCAAAGTCTGGGATCCCCATGGCAGGGGTATATGAGGGAACAACAGGCAGGCCCACGCATGGAGAGAAGGCAGCAGAGCTGTGTAGGCTACGCTTGTTACCATTTATCAACCTGTGCGCAGGCCGCATCGGTGGTGGTGTGGTCTGGTCATTTTTCACAAAGATCACTCTGAGGAGGGCAGCCTAGAGAGCACCGTGAGGCTTTTGTCACCGTCCTGGTGACAGATGGTAAGAGCATGAACCAGGGAAGTAGCAGAGGGTACAGATGGACCCCCAAACATTCCTGAGGCCAAATTAGCAGACTGTGCTAACCCAGTTTCCAAAGGATGTACGGCAGCCCCAGAAGTGGTGACTCTGCCCGCAGGCATGGCCCCACGAGACCCTCAGATCTCACTCCCTTCCTAATGAATGTAGAGACAGACCCCCTGGGACATCCTAAAGGGGAGCCCACTGAGGGCAAAGACGTGATGTGGGTGAGGTTTCCCTCCAAAGCTGTGCACACCCAGCTGGGTCTGCCCCCACTGTGGCAGGTAGCAGCACCCAACACTCCTTGCTATCCCATTCAGTCCTGGCCTCACAAAAGGAGGCAGCCCCCTTCCTACGGAAAGAAGGAGGACACCGGAACTCCAGCCAGGGGATGGATACCCATGAAGGAGTCCTCACAATCATACCCACTCTGTACTAGAATCTCAGAGTCTGGGGACTCAGGAAAACCCTGCCCCCTTCTAGCCTGGGGCACTGGCATAGGGCCTAGTGGCCTCAACAGTCCTCCATCAGCCTACCACCCTGGGCATCCTAAACCCCTCCCAGAAGGAGGGTACACCTGGTAGATGTGGAGATGGCTCCAACCATTCAAAAGTCTTCCTTAGGGGCGGCCCCTGTGGCTCATCGAATAGGGCGCTGGCCCCATATACCAAAGGTGGCAGGTTCAAGCCCGGCCTCAGCCGAACTGCAAAACAGAAAAATAGCCGGGCGTTGTGGCGGGCACCTGTAGTCCCAGCTACTCAGGAGGCTGAGGCAAGAGAATCGGCTAAGCCCAGGAGTTGGAGGTTGCTGTGAGCTGTGTGATGCCATGGCACTCTACTGAGGGTGAAAAAGTGAGACTCTGTCTCTACCAAAAAAAAAAAAAAGAAGTCTTCCTTAAACCGAGGTCAGTAGGGCTCTCTGTTCTTCCCCTGAGTGTTGCAGGAAAAAGGTTTAATTCCACTTCTGCTTGCCTCCTTCAAGCACTTCAGCAGAAGGCTCATGTCCTGCCCCTCTTCTCCTAGTGAAAGCCTTCCAGTCGCCTGGCCTCTCCTCATGGGATGCCTTACTTTTAGCTACACCTACCCCATCTCCTCTGAACTCACGCCAAGGCCACTTCCAGTTTAATCATTGTAGAGTTTTACATTGGAAGGAATCTCACTCCAAAGACCTCAAACACATCCTTCCTTCTTCAGCATGTCGCTACACCTCCATGCATTCCAAAGACATCTCTGGTCTTTTGGGATAAAATGCTCAAAGGGTGAATGGAAGACAGAGGCAGCCCTGGGGAACAGAAAAATGGAGTATGAGTATTGAGAAAGCAGGATCGGGTAATGGCATGAGGGTGGTGGCTGGAGATGAGCCCCTTTTCTTTCCCTTCGCTTCTTTCAAGTGCACACCCAGAGGTATCACTGGTATTGCCAGAGAAGTCCAACAAACAGTGAGTTAGACCCTGGTGCTGGCGTGACCATACTGAAGGTTCCACTCTCTCCTATGGAAATCTGCTTTGTTTAGCAGGTGGGCACTGAGTGTACTGAATGCTGAGTAGGAGGGGTCCCCAGGTGGTGTATAAGACAATCTAATAGGTAAAACTAGGAATTATTACAAATTGTATTTCTGATTTATTGCATACTTTTAAAATTTCTAATTTCTGCATGCACTTTGTATAACAGTCCATTAAATTATATATAAGTATATAGGTGCATCGTTAAAGATACATGCTCAAAAGATTTTTACTGAGATGCTTGAATAATCAGAGCTATAAAGAACACCGCTCTGAATGGAAGTCAGGTAGCCCACACATCCTTCTTCTGGCATCGAGGTAGTCAAGTGAAAGCGTGGCTGCTCAGAGCAAAGTGTCAGCACCACTGTAAGCACTGGGACCTACTGACCACTGGAAAGTGTCATTTTAACTGCCTTAACAGTCGTAGCATATCTAGAAAAGAGGGGACAGTCCCTTTCACCCTTACTTGTCCAGACCACACCCAAGGATTATGTTCCATGCCGGAAGTTATATCTTAAGAAATGATCCCAAAACTAAGTCTTGCAGAGGAGAGTGACAAAAGACATCAAAGACACAGGAAACCACATCAGCAGAGGAACATTAAATGGAATTGGAGGTGTCCAACCTGCTGGGAGGCCTAAGAGCCAGCTTCAGATTTCTAAAGGACTGTCTGGGGAAGTGAATGCAAACATCCTTTACATGGCCCAAGAGTTAGAGCTAAAAGGTAGAATTACAGGAAAGAAAATACAGGCACAATCTAGAGAAGGACTTTCTGGCAGAGCCACTTCAAGATAAGAACAGAGCTTCCTGTCACCAGAGATGTGCAGACAGACACAGGGTGGGAACTCAGTGAAAGTCTTGCAGGGCAAACTTTATCTTCAGAAGGGTGGTTGATCTAGAGCGCAAGTTCCCATCAAAGGCATGCAGGGTGATTTTAGGTGGTACATGAATGAATAGTTTTTAATAGTTATATGGAAATCTCCCAGGTGCCGTTAATGCAGATGAGGCTGAATTTACTTAACTGGGTCAATCAAGGTAAAATAAACCATCAAGGAAAAGCCAACAGAGGGGACACACAGACCTGGCAAAACAAATGACTCAAAACCAGGAAACAATGGGGTGAGGGCTCCTCCCTACCTTGAGATTCCAGATTCTCAGATCTTCAGTTCTCACCCTCGAACTCAAGATCACTTTCCACTTCTATCTTGCTCCCTCCAGCAAAGTGTAGGCCCCACACCTGGGGTTCCCAGAGTCTCTGTGTTCCTCTGGTGTCCAGGAACATCCTGTCTTGCCCCTTTCCTTCCCTTGTCCTCAGCCAAATGCACCTACCTAGGACCCTGAACTGCCTGCTTTGTGTTACAAGACAAGATGAAATTGATGGGGGGGGGGCGGTGTTTATCCTGGACTACCCCGCCCCACATCCACCTCGGAGAAGACATGCTTATTTGAGCAGTGGGCTCCTGCAGAGTGTATTCAAGAGAGAACTCCAAAGTCAAGGAGGTTCAAGGAAAATATTTTTTACCCAGGAAGAGCCTTAGGGTCCTTCCCCATATCACACACTTATAATGAGACTGGAATCAGGAGTTTAGCTCTTTGCAGTTTACAAAGCATTTCCCGTGCCCATTTTTTGTCTGACCTTCATAACAGCCCAGTAAGGTTGATTATTCCCATCTTGGGACAAGGAAATTGAGACTCAGAGATGTTGTTTAACTTGTCTGAGACCACACAGCTTTCAAACCTTCACCCAAGTCCTCTCATTCCCAATCCCAAACTCAATCTACTGTACCATGCTGCCCCCCAGTGCTCCATCTACAAAGGCAACAAAGAGCAGCTGATGTCCCCACATTCCTAAAATATAAGGGCTCCAGGTAGTTTGTATTACCTGTCATGATTGTGATGTAGATGGTTAGCCTCAGCATGAATATCAGGCAGCTCACTCTGCCCTTCAAGAAGCCAAGCAGTGTCTTCATCTGTTTAATATACAGATATGTGGTCAGGACCTGCCCATCTCCTACGATGGTTTGAAATGAAATAATGTAAGCAAAAGGGTCTGGCATACAGCAGGTGCTCAGTCATTGCATGCTGGGTCTATTGGCACAAATCGCTTTTCTATCTGAGATCCAGATTAGAAAAGTAGGTGTGAAACAACTAGCTGAACTTATTATAAACTAAAGTGGACCTGAAACCCCAGATTTCCACGTCATGTATCTCCATTTAAAACCTAAGTTCATGCCTCTTCTTGTTTGGCCTGCAGGAATTTTATAAAATGAATCTTTGTAGCAAAAGGCATCTTTATATTAGGGAAAATTGAAAGCCAGAAGTTTAGGGGGAAGGCAATAAAATGAATACTACTAAATTCTGCTGACTCTGTGTACACAAGGCATCTTCGGCACATATGTCCTAGATTTTCCAAGATGGTCCTCATTTCAGATGTTCTGTGCCTCTCTCGGACCGTAAGGTGGACACTGCACCAGGACAAGGGACTCAATCTGAGTTTAGGAAAAGATGGTCAGTGTAAGGGTGTGCCAGCCCCTCCTGGGGAATATAAAAAGGAAGGAGGCATGGTCTCAGCCCTTTTTGAGGTGTTTGGCCTAGAAAAGGAGGAAATGGAGACAGAATAGAAAAAGCTGCAAAGTGGCACAGCAGAACAGGATACTGAAAGATACTGGCAAATCAAAGGACACCAGAAAGTCCAAGCTTTCCCAAGGAAGGGGCATTTAAGTCGGATCCTAAAAGTTGACTAGAAAATTGCCCATGCAGAAGATGTCAAGGGCACCCACCTTTGCTCCTATCCTGCCTGCAGTCCTTCGCCCACCTGCCTCAAACTTTCCATTCCTTATCTGGATCTGGTGGTTCACCTTCCCACCCATCCCCATAGGATGGGCCAACCTCCTCCTCTTCCCCTCTGATCCCTTTCCAACTCAGCCCTCTTTCCTCCTCCACATCTTCCTTTCACCGTGAATCACAAGGCCATGCACAGCTTCCTTCTCTATGAAAGACTCAAAATGGTTTATCTAAGACTCTCCCTCCACCCTCAGTTCTCTCTGTCCTTTTAAGACAGCAAAGTGAAGAAAACAACCAGACCCAACCGGGAACAGAGAGTATGGCGGTGCTGCTGGGTCATGATTCATGATTCAACAGAGATGAGTGAGAGAGGCCGTAGTGGGTGTGGGAGCCACAGAGGCACAAAGAGGAGGAGAAGGATTAATTGAACCAAGCCAAGCTCAACCTTAAAGATCCCGGTTTGGTTTGTTCCCAAAATAGGGTTGAGCTTACGGCTGGTTCTTACTTGTTAGTAACTAGTTCACCCATCCCTTCTTTTAAGTCCTGGTTCATTAATCTTCTTAAAGAAAGCAACTTGACTCTGTCAAAAACCCGTTCTTCCACTAAGAGAATGCACAGGTGAACACATATAGAAATGTTCACAGAGAACTTCCATGCAGAATAGGGAAATCATTTCCCTAGCCCACTGTGGTGAGGTACATCTTGGTGAAGAGCTGAAACTTAAGCACCAAGAAGGTGCATTTACTTATTTCTTCACCCATTCATTTATTTATTTTTTTTTACCGAACGTATTGACTGTGATCCAGACATGAGCTATGACATATTTTGAATGTGAACAACCACGAACAAGTCAGGTGTGGTCTCTGCCCTCAAAGAATGATGAAAAGGAAACTAGACACATACACAAATAACCGCGACACATTGCAATCAGTGGCATAACGGAGACCCTAAGAGTGTGCTTTGGGAATTACCAAAGGGATTAAAGATGTTTTCACAGAGAAAGTAAGACTTGAGGTTCTCTTTAAGGTCAGGGACTGTGTCTTACTCATCACTGTGTCCTCATGCACAGCACAGGGGATTTGCTCACACAAAGTCCTCGTAGATGCGTGCCAAGTAAGTTATCAAGATCTCAGAGTGTGAGTAGGAGTCACCAGACAGAAAGAAGAAAGGAGGTGCATTACAGGAAGACGGCCCCAGGAGGAAAGGCCCAGAGCACGGGCTTCTGGGGGAAGGACAAGTATTCCAGTATGGGTGTGACACAGCAAACAGCAGACGAGGCTGGAGAAGGAAGCTGGCTCAGTATGCCATGCCAAGGAGGTGAAACTTTACCCTGGGAAAAAAGGATAGATTTATTAGTAGGGGCTTGCAACGGGTGGACCCAGAAGGCACAATTTCTCAGTTGAAAACACTGTCTCTTGGACTCCACTAAATTGGAGAGGAGGCTTTTTTTTTTTTAAACAGCAAAAACACTCATCTTTGTAGCTTGTGAACTGGCCCAGGGAGCAAAGTACATGTGCAAAGATTTCAATCAAAGTCCAGCCAAATGTCTGCCCAGAGACCTAATGTCTCCTATCTGGAGACCCCTTTCCAACTGAGAACCCAGGTCCCCCACTCGATCCTTCAAGAGTATTACAAATGTGCCTACTGTCTGGCTGATGCTCCTCTGAACCTGAGGGTGGGTGGCAAATTTACAAAGCAGGAAGGGAAGGCACCAGAGTCACAGTGTGGACCCTCCCAGGAACCAAATCAAGCCCAGCACACTGAGACAATGACTACAAGTCAACATTTTCTAAAGCTTCACCCATAAAACAACACTCAGTTGCTGGACTTGCTCTTCATTCCTTTGTTCCTTTTTTGATAACATTCAACATATTAATACACATGTCAATATTATAAACACTCACTATGAGACAATGATCAAACCGCTTGAAGTCTACGACTCTCAGTTTATGTCATCTACAAATGATAATGTATCCACATGGCTGTAAGAGAGGTCTCCAAAGCCCCAGTCAAAGGACTTAGTGCTTCATAGGCACTGGAGACACCTTACTGTCCCTCTGGCCTCCCCACCTCTCCTGGTAGAGAATCATGTCAGGTCTGATTTACAGAGCTGAGTGTTGCCTCCTTTGTGACCTCAGGTTACAGGTACCCTACAAACCACAATACTGTTTGCTTTATAAAATTGCACCATTTCCTAGTGCCCGGGGATGACTAAATCAACAGCAAAGAAATAGACATAGGTAGGCCTCTCATAGTCTACCTCTCCCCTTCTGCAAGAATTAGTCCCACTCCACGATCCCGCCTTCTTCAAACACCTACAGCTTGTGGCCACTGCATGTACCATGAGCCCTGCTCTTTCTCTACACTATGCTTTTTAACAAACACTCAGTGTCCAGTGGTGATTCTTTCCCCATGAATAATACCTCGCTGTACTCATGCCCTTGTATAGTTCCCATTCCCTGGAAACTGGCCGGCCCTTGACCTCACTTTGGGTCAACAGAATGCAGAGGATGCCCCTGTGTATAACTTCCAAGGCTAGGTCATGAGAAGCCTTGAGACTTTCACCTGGGTTTCTTGCAACACTCACTCCAGAGCAGGTATCTCCCAATTCTAGGCAATTTGCTTCCCAAGAACACTGGACAATGTCTGGAATGCTATTGGTTATCATAACTGGATATGTGGAGGCAGGTATGGGACTTTCCTGAAGCAGAGGTCCAGGATGTTGCTAAATATCTCACAATGCACAGGACAGCCCCTGCAATAAAATGGCCCTAAATGTCAATAGTGCTGAGACAGAGCTACCATGTAAGACCCTACTGCCCTCAGACCTTCACTCTAAGCGGAAGTCTAAGCTAGTCGCAGGGAGAGAAGGAACCCTGGTCAGGCTCTAACTATTCCACCCACAAAGCTGAGGCACTAGACACATAAGTGAAGAAGCCATCCCAGAGGCTAACCCACTCAAGCATTCACATGACTCTAGCCCCAGCCACCATCAGACAGCAACCGCATAAGAGACCCTCCTGTTTCTCTGGCAGAACCTTGAGACCTTGACCAGTGCAGCTCCTGAGGCCTATCACTTGGGCAAACTACAGCAGCAGTCTGACTTCTACTATCTCCTTTTTCCAGCAGTGAAATGAAAATGGCCCGAGACCCTCCCTCGTTTACCAAGTGCTGCAGGATTGACTGGTGGGACAAAGGAAAGAAGCAGGGAATTTGCATATGTCTGAAGCACCTGGGAAACCAGCTGACCAATTTGCATAAAAAACTTACCTTTCCAGACCTCAGAATAGGTGGAAGATAAATAAAAGAGTGAAAATAAGAGAAGTCAGAAAGGCAAGAACATCACAGAACATCACAAGGTGCTTTGACTGTCTATCGGTGCATTACGATTCACACCAAAACTGAGTGGCTTAAAACAATACATTACTGCCTTTGATACCTCTGTGGGTTGACTTGGCCAACGATAGTCCCAAGGTCATGCCTGACTGCAAGGAGTCAGGGAAATGTAGTCCTAATATGTGCCTATGAGAGAGAAGAACCAGAAATACTTGACAAATGGCACTAATAACCATCACAGTCACAGCATAATTTTGGATGGACAGCTTTTCAGAGTATCAATTTTACTTGAAGACTGATCATTCAAAACACTGCTTTAATATTAAAAAATAATATGTAATGGGCTCATGTTCAAAATATGCATACATTTTAAGTTAAAAAACAAGATTCAAAGGGATTTAGGCCTCTGCACTCTACCTTATAAACTCCCTTCAGTCATTACGTTTTGCTATTTTTAGGGATTCCTTGGGAGAAAAAAAATTTTAAAGCACTAGTCTAGGATGAGAATGCATTTAAGGAGCATGGAAGAATTAGATGGTTTGGGGCACTCGAGATGAGCAATGGGTAATGTTCCAAATTTCTTGACAGGTGAGGCAGAAAAAAAATAACACAACAATATCACTTCTTTTTTTTTTTTTTTTTTGTCATCAGAAAGAAAACGTGTACATGGACAGAGGCCAGCATCTTTCTGGGAATGTACTGCAGGGATAATGAGGCCATCTCCCACTGTCATTTGTAAGAGAATAAAAATGCAACTCTTCTATCAACTGCTGTTGATTAAAGGGGTCACATCAAACCTGGATCAGTGGAAGGAGGTTGCTTCCTACACATTGAACTTGGTTCCGAGATAGAATGTTGAAAATCTTAAAAGACTGGTAACAGCAACAACAGTGTTTATTGTGTGTCAAGCACTGTTCTAAGCCATCTCCAAGCAATAACTAATTAAATCCTCAAAGCCACCCTAAGCGGAAGGTGCCATTATTATCCCCATTTTACTGATAAAGAAGCTGAGGCCACGGAGACATTAACATGCCCAAAGCACTCGCAGGCATCCGGCTGCTCTACCTCAGGGCGATCAATTATGACCCACTGTTGATAGCAGTTGATAGAAGAGTTGCATTTTTATTCACTTACAAATGTCAGAGATGGGCATCTTATGTGCTCACTGAGCTCTGGACAAAGGTTGGAATTTGACTTAGCTCCTTATGAAGTTACTCAAGGAGATGTAGGGCAGATAGGCTGTGCTATCAAATGTAGCCCAGTAATAGGCCCTCCATCTTTGTAAGCCCATGGCCTCATCTAAGGATTTTTCTGGGCCAGATTCTCCTCCAATCTACACCCAAAGCAGCTCAAGTGGGGCCCCACGTGGGCACCTGGGCCAGTGCGATTGTTCTGAAGGAAGATTTGCATTTTCTCCAACTCACTTCCTAGGGCTTACCAGACACCCCAAAGCTCCACACACTGCATTAAATGGAAGCGATGACTTCAGCACGGAAACATTTCAGGGGCGGTAACACCAGCTGCCCTCCCTTTCCATGAGAACTGAGCAAAGTAAACTGAATATGGCCTTCGGAGTGTTCCTTACTTTTAAAAAAAGAAAAGAAAAATTGTAATTGGTGCTACTGCATGAGGCTAGCTTTGGAATCTTTTTCTTTAATTTGGGAAACACGGACCAAGCACCCAATATCTGCTACACAGTACCCTCACCACTGTCACCCTCCCGCCGTCATCCCTGCCCCCAAAACAGCTAGAACCACGTGCCACAAATGGTTTGGGTCTATCAATCCAAAAACCCATGGTCAGTTCATGGGGTTGAAAAAACTGTGACGGGGATGGTGTGTCAGAAGAGACCCAGTGAGATCGGCAGTGTCGTTTCTGGCCCCGGCAGAAGCAGGTAACAGCTGTGAGCTCACTGGAAAGGGCACTGGATACGGAATCCGCAAATCTGAGCCAGGATTACTCACTCAGCTGCCCATAGGCAGCTAACAAAGCACAAAGACTGGACCTCAGGGGTGGAGGGGCCATAACGACCCTGCTACAAGCATTCTCTTCCATATGTCCTCCTCCACAAACAACAGGCAGCCCAAACAAAACACCCGCTGAGACGGAACTGAAATGTGAGCCGCCTGCTGGTGACCTCTGAAGCTGAGCTCCACTTCAGGGGCCATCAGCACAGCACCGGCACTCAGGGAAGGTTAGGGAGCTTCTCTGAGGTTTGACTTCCTTATGGCTCAGGAAGAGAAATAATCATCTCAACCTCAATGAAGGGGTCTAAAGAATTAAGTGATGAGGTCAACTTTCCCATAGTCTTTTACATTTGAGCTCTTCAAGGGCGGTGACTTTTCTACCACCTGCTTTTGACAGTAGGATGGCACGTGGTAGGTTATTAAGTGAGTTTTGAATGAATGAATAAAAAGCATGCCTACTGTGTGCCAAGCACTCCACTGGGTCCTCTACAACTACTGTCTCTCATTAGAAAAGAAAGGCGCTCAAGTGCAAACCAGTTGGTCACAAACGCAAACCTTCCAAAGTTTATCCCTTGTCCCTTTTGTCATCACTCCACGCAGCCAATCCTTTAAGACAGGGGTGGGGTTTTAGGCAGGAATTGACTAAGGGGAGGGTGGGAATTGGGATCATGGCTTATTCCCAGTAGTTCATCCAAGAGGTCTTTCCTCTCCTGGTACCAATTTAATTATTCACATCACTTGTTTATTCATATTCAACTGGGATTACCTGACTCTGCTCTCTGCCAGGTGCCCATGCTGGGTCAGGGGACAAAGAGTCAGTACCCTTGGTCTTGTCCTGGAATAGCTCACCTTTTAAGGTGTTATTCTTGTGGGACTCCGGATAAGAGCGCCACAGCCCACGCCAAGCCTCCAAATTACAGCAGCGTTCCAAGGAGCAGCTGGGGTTTTATTTTTCATTTCCTCAGCACACCCGTCTCTCCACATTTAGTTGATACGCTCTAAAGAACAGGCCCTGACACCTGGGGGGAAATTTTTGAAAAATGTGTGGACCATATGCATACCTAACATGCAGCAGGGCCGTGGAGAAATTGGTACAATGCGCCTTGGCACCAGCCTGCATTTTTTTTTTTTAATTCCTTAACATCTTGCCTACAAATTGCATCCTCAAGCACTTCAGAGAGTTGAATAACCCCCAAATGCTTATAGCTTATTTCATTATGCTTTATTTGGGGCTTTAAAATGGGGGGGAGCAGAGAATGTCAGGAATAGTTTAGCAACATCAGGGCTGATTAGGATGAAGAGCATTCAAAGAAATTTATTTCTATATTCCTTTTGTTAGCAAGATCATGTGTTTCGCTGAAAGCGATCTTGTGATTACCTTACAAGTATGTTTCCTAACCTCTCATGAGCCTATTAGCCATTCTTGCCTGCCTTTTATTAATTTTTTAAATAGAAAAAGGGAGCAAGAAACAGAGCTAGAGAACACTCCTGAGGCAGCAGCCCTGTCTAGGGCCTGTTCTAGGGCTGGGGAAATGCATCTTCTAGCCACTCTGTTACTTTTAAGCTGTGTGGTCTTGGTCAAACCATCACACTTCCCTGAGCTTCAGCTGCCACCTACCTTTGTTTAAACACAACAGAAGGAATGATGTCTGTCTCCAAGGAGTTGTCCTGATTACAAAGCCCTGACTCAGGCATTATCTCAAGTCAAGCCTAGCATGGAATCACAGCTCCAATCTGTGAGCTGTGTGTCCTTAAGCAAGTTAACTAAGCTCTCTGAATTTCTCCTTGTAAACCGGGCATAGAAACAAAAGAGCAAATGTGCAGCTCAAATGAGGCAAGGAATCGGAGAATCCTTTTTAACAATAAAAATTGTACCAGCATTTAGATTCCCCTCTCCCTTGGCTCCCCCTGCTCCTCCATTATCTTTACCAACATTTTCCCCAGCTTCCCCAAATGAACAAATGTGTGACATAGGTAAGAACAGCTTGAATGCTGTGCAAGGACAGTATCCAGAAAAGTCTCTGAGCATCTATGTCCAATCAAGCTGCTTTCCTCCATGTCTCCGATAAGCTGCCATGTCAAATCGTGCAAATGCTGCCACCACCATCATCATGACATTGTGACGGGCCTGGTTATCTGAATGATTACGACTCCAAGATTTAAGGAGATAACCAGACGTGGCTCTGACTCAGGTAGATTGTCACAGGATACAGTTTTCTCATAAATAACATCTGCACAGTAATTTATAAGACTTTCGCAATTCATTTGTAATCCGATTGGAACCTCTTAACAACCCTATGTTGTCATTAATTTTATGTCCATTTCACAGATAATCAAACTGAAGCTTGGAGAGGTTAAGTGACTTGCCTCAAGTCACACAGCAAGTGGCAGATTGCAGATGGGACCCAGGTTTTTAGATTCTAGATCTGATAACTTTCCACTTTCCCACTCTGCCTCTGGCAAAGTACAGACAGCCACATTGTGAGGAAACTTGTCCTAACTCTGCTTCCCAGGGCCACCATCATGTGGGGTGAGGGATCTAGCACTCCAAAGTGCTATCTGCTTCCCTTCCCAGGAAAAGTAGGAGACAGATGAGGGAAGGTTCTATCCAGAAGCTTTCTGCCCACCCTCCCCTCAGTATTTGTCCTGTGACCACTAAAAAGAGCTTTGGGCCTACACTGCCAGAATGGCCCTCACATTTATACATATGAAAGTTTTTCCCCTCTTAGATTTGTTTGTTTGTTTGTTTTCTAAGAGTAGTGTGTTTCTCTTTAGGCCAACTTCTGAAGCTCAGCCCAAGGCCATTTACTCTTCACTCTCAGACACATATTTACTTGCATGTCTCCCTTTCCAAAGCTAAACAGCCACAACTTGGACACTCAGCGCCCTCATGCATTCCTAGATATTGCTGCTGTCAGGAAGCGAAGTTGCTACCAGGATGACTGGAGAACCCATTTTAAACAAGTTTGAATACCAAGAGAGGAAGGCGTTAATTTATTGAGTGCAGCCATGTGCAGCCCCTGTAAGAGGCCACGGGTACTTGCAGCATCTCCCCGTTCTCCAGGTGAGGGGAAGGAAACCGAGAGAGCTGAGCAGCTTGCCCGGGGCCCAGCGGAAGGGGAGTGCAGAATTGGAAGTCAGACCTGTTTGAGTCCAAAACCTAAGCTTTTAGCTACAACCCCAGCTCGGCACCCTGAGTCATGCGCTTCCCCCAAGGGTATATACCTAAGGTAGAAAAGATGAGGCAGTCTCTTGATAAAGGAGGTTTAGGTGAGATTTGAGAAGGAGGGGAGAGAGGTCAAAAAACCACAGAAATCTCCCTAGACCACAGATCCCACTTGGAGGGTAAAGGAGAATGAAGGAGAAGGGCGTGAGGAAAATCCCCAGGAGAGGCTTCTCTCCAGCCTCTCCAAGCAGCACAGTCCTCATCCCCATTGCAGGTTCTGCTGCGCAGCTGAAGGGGGGTACAGTGGCCACAGGCCCATTCCTCCAGGCTCTGTGCTCCTTCCTCAGCCTGCCCACCTGATCGGCCTCCTCCCAGGCCCTAACTGAAAACCCCACTGCCCTCCTCGCTCCCAGCCCAGCTTCCACGGGTGTGTGTCAGGAGATGTAGATTTACTTGCATGCTGTTCTCATCCCCAGTCCTCTAGACCGTGTACCTCCCATAATGAGATATGTGAAAAGATGCATCTCATGGGAACACAGCCTCTCAATTTGCAAAAAGTATCATGGTTGTACCAGGTCTCATAAAATATTAACACAGTTACTTCTTACGTACCTACTCAGTTCTAGGCCTTATGTCTTTAGGGCCAATTTTCTTTCAATCCTATGATAAATGTGTTCCATTCTATAGAAGAGGTAAATGGCCCTCCAGACAGAGACTAAGTGACTTGCCTGAGGTTATCCAGGTAATGCCAAGATTCTACCTCAAGTCTCCCAGGGCCCCCTCCCCCATCGCCGGTTCCTGGAGTCAGTTGAGAGGGAGGAACTTCACTCGATACACGGCACTGAATAAAGACACATACTTGTGCAAATAATAATTGTGTTAATCGGGGTCATCTGAGAAGTCAATTTCAAGACCGGATTAAATGTACCAGAAATGCATTATGGGAAACAGCAGTGAGAAGAAAAATGGTAAATCGAGGAAAACGGGAGAGCCGCAGACCAGGATGCGGGACTGATCCTGAGTGAAGGAGAGAGAAGGAAGGACAGAAACAAGGCCATTCCGGCCCAAGGACAGTCAGGCCAGGCCATTAGCCTTCAGGACACAACGGCCCATCAGAGAGCTCCCCCTTACTGAGGAACAGGCCTTCTGCAGTGTCTGAACCAGCTTCAGTCGCTGACTGGGAGCAACCAGGGGGAAGAGTGACTCTGGCACAAATCCAGTGATGAACTTCAGGGCAGCCAGTGCCCTCGGCTGATCACGCTCCCTACAGCCAAGAGGGGCTCCCTCTCATGGCTGCCATAATAATTTTGTGAAGAATCACGTGTAATATTGACAACTTCTCTGAAACACTTGTAGTCTTACTTGTAAAACCTGGTTGGACACTTTGCAACTTTTTTCTAAACACAAAAATAGCCAATATAATAAAATAAAACCCTTTATAAGAAACATGGCTTCAGCACGGAAGACAATTCAGGTATCCTGTGTAGGACAAAATTCAACTCTGACAAAAGTACAGACTATAGGGCCGAGTACAGCTGCTCACACCAATAATCCTAAAACTCTGGGAGGCCAAGACAGAAGGACTGCTTGAGATCAGAAGTCCAAAACCAGCCTGAGCAAAACAAGATGCCCATCTCTACTAAAAAAAGAAATAATTAGCCCTAAAAAGTTAGCCGGTGGTGCGTGTGTGTGTATTCCCAGCTATTCAGGAGGCGAAGGCAGGGAGGAAGGCTTGAGCCCAGGAATATGAGGGTTCTATGAGCTAGGCTGAGGCCTTGGTATCCTAGCCTAAGTGATAGTAGCTCAGGCCTACAATCCTAGCAGTTTAGGAGGCCAATTTGAGGGTTCTGTGAGCCAGGCTGAGGCCTTGGCATAATTAGGAATAGTTTCAGGCCAGTTACAGTAGCTCAGGCCTACAATCTTAGCAGTTTAGGAGGCTAATTTGAGAGTTCTATAAGGCCTTGACATTCTGGCCTAAGTGACAGAGAAACTCTATCTCAAAAAAACAAAAACAAAATAATACAGAATATAGACACTCACTAACAGAGTTCTGTGATGGGTGGGTGTCTCCTTTCCCATCCTAACGAGCTCAGATGGAGTTTTTCCATTTCTGGTACGCCTGAATGGTCAGATCATTGGACAAACTGCAAAGAATCATTACAGCAAACAGACCCTAAGGTCAGCTCCAACCTCTCTTGGACCACAGTTCTGTAATCCCCTCCTTAAGTGTGAATGGAATCTGTGACTTGCTTCTCACCTGCAGAACATGGCAAAAGCTATGAGATGTCATCCTATGATTGTAGTATCATGTATTAATATAAGACTGACTCTCTAGGGACATGCTTGCCTCCTGCTGGCCTTGAAGAAGTAAGCTGCCACACTGTGACTGCCTGTGGAGAGAGCAGTGTGGTAGGGAACTGTGGACAAGCTACAGTACTGAGGCCCTCAGCTCCTGCAGGCCACAGGGAAAGGATTGTACCCACAACCCAAAGATCTTGGAAGCAAATTCTTCTCCAGCTGAGTCCCCAGAGGACCAGCTGGACACCTTAAGCCCCAGAGGAACCATCTAAGCCAGGGTCAGGCAGCTGAACCATAGAAACTATAATGTAATAAACATATGTATTTTTAAACTACTAAGTTTGTGATACTGTGTTATACAGCCATATAAAGCTAATACTGTCATAAATATGCATTGTATTTTGTTCTAAACACAATGGTCATACTAAGCTTTGTTAGGCCATGGACCCTGGCCAGTCCTGGGGAGGGGCACTGGGAGATGAACTAGTTAAACAGAGAAGATAGTTAAACCTAAACTCCAATACAATTCACAAAGCATTATAATAGACTTATAAACAAATTGATGCATGCAAACAGCCACATAAGCAATTATTTCTGTCCTAGAGAGTTGAAGAAAGCATCACAGATACATCTGAATTGAGAAGGAAGTTCTAACACAGTGAAATCATTTCACATTCACAAAAAAGTTATTTTAGATTAAAAGGATAGCATCCTTGACATGGTACTTTTTCTGTTCGTTTTAATGTCCACTGAAACTCTAAGAGAAACAGTTTGTTCATCATGAAAGAAGGCCATAATTAGAAATCGTTTCAGGCCAGTTACAGTTGCTCAGCCCTACAATCCTAGCAGTTTCGGAGGCCAAGGCAGGAGGATCACTTGAAACCAGGAATTCAAGACCAACCTGGGCAAGATTGACACCCTGTCTCTACAAAAAATAAGAAAAATTAGCCAGGCATGGCAACACATGTCTGTAGCCCTGGCTACTTGGGAGGCTGAGGCAGGAAAACTGCATGAGCCCAGGAGTCTGAGGTGGCAGTGAGCTATGAGGACACCACTGCACTCTAGCTCAGGCAAAAGAGAGGCACCCTATCGCCAAACAATTAATATTTTTCTACTCAACTTTCTCTTCTGTGTCCCCTGCTTGACAAAAGTCACACCTGTGTCTCTATCCCACACAGGGTGTGAAAGAATTGCTTGCGTGCGAGACCCAAGGGAATGAAACAGCTGTCAGCGACGTCACTGAGGAGGGTTTCCCTCACCCAAATGCCAGTCTCCATGGCAACTGCCAGCCACAGCCTGCAAACAGTTACCCCGATTGTATTACACATCCCTGCAGACTCCCACAGAGGGAATCCTTGTTGATCTCTTGGTCACCATGGTTTCTGATCCTGGGCGTTCTCTAAGCATGCGTGTACATGCAGGCACGCTTATTAATGTACGCACTGAGGCTTAGCACATGCTGCCCTTTGCTCTTGGTGGAAGCCAAAACATGCTTGAGGAGTGACTAGCATCAGCTTTGTGATGAAAATGAGATAGTAATCCTTGCCCCAGTGAAAGGTCTGTGGTTGCTCATCAGCTCAGCTGAAAAATTCCTTCAGACGGAGGAGGAATGCAGGATGATTGGGTCTCCCCAGAGAAGAGGACATCTGCAGGCAGGAAAACCACTTTCACATTTTGGACTGATAGAAAAATAACTCACAGCGGATGGGGCAGTTGTGCTCCGTTTCCATAGACAGTCACCTTGGGAGTGGAAAGCAATGTGCGCACCACGCATTCATCACATTTGCTCTAAAGGACCAACATTTACAGCCTCGGTGGTGCAGCCATTTCATCCAGAGGATCAGAAGCATGAACAAGAGAGTCACCACTGGAATCGTGTCTAAAGGCTACAGTTGGATTTTTTTTTTTAGATGCTGAGGAATTGACACCATTGTGATTTGGGAGCCCTCGATGTTTGTCAGACTTTAACATGAAATCTGGGGGTGCTGCAGGTGCTGTGAAAAGGGGAATGCTGAGTCCCTCCCCCAGGCAGGACAGGAACCACTGAGCTACAAGGCTTTCAGGGGGTTCTCGCTGTGACTAGAGGATGTGAAGATTCTCAGGAATGGCATAATTTATATAAAAAGTCACACATGGCCCCCGGCAGGGAGCAAGTACTTGATAAATGTTGTTACCCTTCTCTGCAAAGTATTTCCATCCTCATTGGCTCATTGGACTGTCACACAATATTTCAAGATAGCTGGAGCAGAACCTGGGTGTAACCCCCATGTATAAGACAAAGAAACTGAATTTTAGGTAACTGAAAAATTTGCCCAAATTTATAGAGCTAATGGAACAAAAGCAGGAATTGAACCTTTGTCCTCTAATTTCCAGGACTGCGTTCTTTCCATCACACCATCCTGAAAGCCTTCATATCCACACTAGGAATGTCACTTAATTGATTCAAGATGAAGACCATCCCATTTTATTTTTGAAACCCAGAAAAACTCTGAAATCAAAACCTGGCACAGGCACTACTCCCAAAAAACTCTATAGGCCAATCTGAAAAACACACAGCAAAAATCCTAAATAAAATATTATCAAATCAAATCCAGCCGTTTATTTGAAGAATAATACAGAATGACTAAGTAGAGTTTATTCCAGGAATGCAAGATGGTTTAATATGAGGAAATATATTAACATAATTCATCACATCAACAGGTCAAAGGAGAAAAACCATATGATCATTACAAAAGATGCCAAAAAGACATTTGATAAAATCCAACAGTCATTCAAGATTACCAAAAAAAAAAAAAAACTGGGAATTGAAATCTACTTCTTTAATGTGAGGAAGGATAACTATCTGAAAAGAACAGTCAGCAATCTACTTTACCACCAAACACCAGGAATAAGAACTGCCAACTCTCACTCCAATTTTTCACCTTGTTTTAGAAGTTTTAATCAAGGCAATAAGACAGGAAAAATAAATAAAAAGTAGAAATAGTTTAAAGGAGGAAATCAAATTATAATTCTTTTCAGATGCTAAGAGTTTCTGCTAGACAAATCTAAAAGAATTTATTTTAAAACTAGTAAAAAAGAGTTCAATGGGACCAGCAAAGACTAGTTTTAAAATAGTATATTCAATCCAAGGAGCAAAATAAAGACTCCATTTAAACTAAGAAACAAACAAACAAAAAAAAAAACCCTGAAATATCCATTAACAAACTTAACAAGTAGTATTCATTAAGCTTCAGAATTTTACAATGAGGTATAAATGAAGGACTGAACAAATGAGGAGAAATTTCATTCTTCTGGATGGGAAGTCAGACTTTGTAAAGATGTAAGCCTTCACAGAATTTACAGACTTACTACTTATTCAGTCAAAATTACAATTATATTCTTGGAATGTGAGAAAGTAATTCTTAAGTTTAGCTAGAAATATAAATGAATGGACGCTACCACGAAAATACTGAAAAACAAGCATAATGTGAATAAACTTGCCCCATGAGATTTTTACATGTTATATATACATATATACATATATTTACATATATGTGTATATATACATATATATACATTATATATACATATATGTGTATATATACATATATTTACATATATATATACATATATGTAAATATATATATATATATATCCAGAATAAATAAAATATTGCTGTGAAGGTCCCAGAAGAGAAAGAACAAAGAAGCAGAAGAGAAAGCTCAGAGAGGACCCCAAGCATAATTATCTAAGAATTTATTAAATAACAAAGATAACATTTATGTTCCATGGAAAATTTTGTTGAATGAGGGTAACTGTATGAAAGTAAATTGTCACACTTTTACCATATAGCATAGACCAAAATAAATTACAGTTGGAGTCAAGAGTTAATGTTTTCTAAAAAAACTAAAAACAAACAAACAAAAAGTGTGTGTGTGTATAGAAATTCCTCCTTAACATAACAAATCCAGAAAACTTAAAGAGAAATATTGATACACAGAACTATCTGAAAATCAAAAACTTTTGTTCAGGAGAGAAAAAAAGCAAATGATAAACTGGAAAACTTAAACAGATATGGTAGGTAAGGAATTTAATGTCTTTAATACAGTTAGAAGATTTTATAAAATTGGGCAAACTCTATGGAGTCAGGTTGTAACACAAGAAACATAGTCAATAAATATATGGACAAAAGTTCAACTTTAGGCCAGGCATGGTGGCTCATGTCTATAAACCCAGCACTTTGGGAGGCTGAGGCAGGTGGACTGCTTGAGCTCAAGCAGAAATTGAAACTTTGTCCTCTAATTTCAAGACCAGCCTGAGCAAGAGCGAGACCCATCTCTAAAAATAGCCAGGGCTTGTGGCAGGTGCCTGTAGTTCCAGCTACTTGGGAGGCTGAAGCAAGAGGATCGCCTGAGCCTCAAGAGTTTCAGGTTGCTGTGAGCTGTGACACAACAGCTCTCTACCCAGGGCCATAGAGTAAGACTCTGTCTCCAAAAAAAAAAAACCTCAACTTTAGCATTAATCAAAACCATTCAAATTAAAAGTTCAAGATGGGGTATGTTTCCCATAAAGTTGGCAAGGACAATAACTAAGGGAAAGTGTTTAGAAACTGATGCTCTTATACACCACTTGGCACATAAATTAGTTCACATTTTTTTTTAAGAGACAGAGTCTCACTTTATCACCCTCAGTAGAGTGCCGTGGAGTCACACAGCTCACAGCAACCTCCAGCTCCTGGGCTTAGGTGATTCTCTTGCCTCGGCCTCATGAGTAGCTGGGACTACAGGCACCCGCCACAACGCCCAGCTATTTTTGTTGTTGTTGTTGTTGCTGCAGTTCGGCGGGGGCCAAGTTTGAACTCGCCACCCTCGGTATATGGGGCTGGCGCCCTACTCACTGAGCCACAGGTGCCGCCCTAGTTCACATTTTTTGAAAGGCAACTAGCCATACATTTTGGAAGTCTTAAAATATGGGTATTCTCCAGCCAAGCAATTCTACCTCTACAGATTCATTAGCCTCCCCCTCAAAATACAAAATATAAATAGATACAACACAAATACTGCATAGGAATATATTTTATAATGTTACTTATAATTAAAAAATGCTTTACAATATGGAATTAAATAAGTCAATTATGGTCTATCTATTCAATTGAAGCCACTGACTCATTGAATTAGCCAATTTATTGACCTGAAAAATGTTCAGAATATATGGCTAAGGCTTTAAAAAGTGATATATGAAACAGTACACACTCTTTGATAGCATTTTCATGAAACACAGACATACAGAGAAAAGGAGAAATATTGATAGGGATTATCTTAAAGTGATTAGATAGTAAGTAAGTGATCTGTCGCCTTTTCCATTTGCTTTTCTGCATTCTACTATTTTGGTACATCAAGCATGAATTGCTTCTATAACAAAATTGGTGCATGCACATGTGTAAGATACATGTGTATCTTATTTTAAAGACACAACTGGGGGCGAGTGTTTAATTCTCATGAGCAGAGTGACGTAGGCTAAGCGAAGCTTAGGGGAATTTGCTTGCTCTGCTGAGAATAGGTTAGGTCAAAGCAGTAAGGATCAAGAAGATCTGAGTTCTGCTGTCACAAATGCAATGTGAGATCTTTAGGGTGGGGCCCTGGGCTGGTTACCAGGTTGAATCAGGTGAGATCCAAGAAGCCAGGTGAAGTGAATCATCAGGAAGAAGGGACAGAGACACGAAGATGTGGCTTCCGTGGGGAGTGAAGGTGGAATGAGCCTCAGGGACAAAAAAGCTGTTGATGTGAATGTAGTCACAGCAAAGTGGGTGAGCAGGAACATACAGACAGATCATTTTCATGAGCCACATGGGGTGGATCCTGAGCCTGAGAATGTTCACAACAGAAGCTTTGCTTGGGATGGAGGGTCAGAGTTTCTCCAAAGTACTTCGGTCTCATGTGAATTTTTTTTTTGCCATTTTGTGGAATTTTTACTAAGACTTTCTATGTTAGAGCAGTTTTAGGTTTACAGAAAAAATTGTGCATAAAGTATGAAGAGTTTCCATATGTCTCCTCACCCTCTCCCCTCCAGTCTCCCCTATTATTAACTTAAGACATTAGATGATGCATTCATTACAATGGATGAACCAATATTGATACATCATTAACTAAAGTCATTGGTTTACAATAGGGCTCATGCTTTGTGTTGTAGAGTTCTACACATTTTGCCAAATGCAGAATGTCATGTATCCATGACTGAAGTCGTACGGAAGAGTTTCACCACCATGAAAATCCTATGATCCACCTGATGAATCATTCTTTGTGGTTTGCAAAAGTTGTTCTCTTCACTGATCTCATGTGATTCTCAGAGGTGAGCTGATGAAATAGACAAGCCAGTCATTATCACTGATCTATTTTATTTTTAATTCCTTATTAAATCATAACTGTGTACATTAATGCATTTATGGGTACAATGTGCTGATTTGATATTAAACTCTCTGTCCAAATCTCTATAAAGTGGCTGAGGTAGAATAGGAATCTAGGCCTTTCTTCAAATCCAGTATTCTTCCACCTATATCCTTTTGTAAGCAGATGATCTGCTTTAAAAAAAAAATGAAAATATGGGGGTACAAAATAGAGCCCTTAACATGAGCTGGCCAAAGGCAGTATGATTATACAAATAAAAAAGAACTGAGAAGATTCAATTAAATTTCACAGTGTAGAATCCAGAGGTAAGAACAGAAACTAGAAGTGGCAGCAAATAGTTACCGTGCCTATCAGGATAGTTTAGATTATATTGTGATTAAAAAAAAAAACCCAGGATCTCAGTGGCTAAAAACAATAAATGTTTCTGTTTTCTTTCTGCTTCATATTACAAGTTGATCACAGGATGTCAGAAAAGCTCTCTGCTCATCAAAATTACTGATGGACTCAGGCTGAGCAAGGAGCAACATCTTCCAGAACACTGGCAGTCATTGTTCCAGAAAGAAAAGAAAGGTCTAGAGCAGTGGTTCTCAATCTGTGGGTCGCGACCCCTTTGGGGCTCAAACGACCCTTTAACAGAGGTCGCCTAAATACAGCCTGCATATCAGATATTTACATTACAATTTGTAACAGTAGCAATATTAGTTATGTAGTAGCAACAAAAATAATTTTATGGTTGGGGGTCACCACAACATGAGGAACTCTATTAAAGGGTCACGGCATTTGGAAGGTTGAGAACCACTGGTCTAGAGACTTGCACCAACAATTAAATGCAGATGGAAGTGACAGATGTCATTTTCACCCCCAACTATTAGCCAGAACCAGTCACGTGTCCCACCTAGCCACAGGACCAGGAAGTTAGAGAAACACCAGAGGGGTGAGCAGCCTTATTATCACCGGAATACTGAATATCTGTCCTCAGCAACAGGAAAAGCAGCACCACAATTTATTGCACTCAAGGAAGAAGGATAGCCCAGTGAGGATGTTGAAGGAGGCAGGCAAATAAGATGAAAAAGTCTGTCTAAAGAAGAGAAGAAATCGGTTTATTTATATTATTCTAATAATAATATAAATTAGGCAAATCATTTAAAAGAAGACTCCTTGTCTTAGATAACTGGCAGGACCTTAAAAACAAGAGTACTGATTCTTCATCTTTTAACCCAGCATTCAGAAATGCTATTGGGGGTAGCACCTGTGGTTCAAAGGAATATGGCCCTGGCCCAATATGACAGAAGTGGCAGGTTCAAACCCAGCCCCAGCCAAAAACTGCAAAAAAAAAAAAAAAAAAGAAAGAAAAAGAAAAGAAATGCTATTGGGCCTTTATGGGGGCACAAAATAGAGCCCTTAACATGAGCTGGCCAAAGGCGGTATGATTATACAAATAAAAAAGAACTGAGAAGATTCAATTAAAGTTCACAGTGTAGAATCCAGAGGTAAGAACAGAAACTAGAAGTGGCAGTAAATAGTTATCGTGCCTATCAGGATGCAGTAGCTTACACCTATCATCTTAGCACTTTGGGAGAATGCAGTAGCTTATACCTATCATCTTAGCACTTTGGGAGGCCCAGGTGGGAGGATTACTTGAACTGAGAGTCCATGCCAAGTCTGAAGAATAGCAAAATGCTGTCTCTACAAAAAAAAGAAAAATTAGCTGAGGTTGGTGGCATGCACCTATAGTCCCAGCTACCTGGGGGTCTGAGGCAAGAGGATCACTGAAGCCCAAGAGAAGTTTGAAGTTGCAGTGAGCCACCATGATACCACTGCACTCTAGCCTGGGAGACAGAGCAAAATCCTGTCTTAAAAAAAGAGAAAGCTCAGCGCCTGTAGCTCAAGCAGCTAGGGCGCCAGCCACACACACTGGAGCTGGCAGTTTCGAATCCCAGGCCCACAAAAAAACAATGATAATAACTACAACAACAACAACAACAAATAGCTGGGCGTTATGGCAGGTGCCTGTAGACCCAGCTACTTGGGAGGCTGAGGCAAGAGAACCACTTAAACCCAAGAGTTGGAAGTTGCTGTGAGCTGTGACACCATGGTGCTATACCCAGGGCAACAGCTTGAGGCTCTATCTCAAAAGAAAAAAAAAAAAAGAGAGAGAGAGAGAAGAAGAAAGAAATGTTATCAGAAGAGAATTCAGATCACAACCCAAATAATAACTGAGTTGTAAATAGTGCATTTCAAAGATGCCTACTGGATGCAGAGTATTATCTCAAAACCCAGCTCCAAACAGTCCACCCACACAGGACAGTTGTTCTTGGGAATGCCAAAGGACCAGAATCTTTCCTATACCCTGGGTGAAATTATCTGGTGCTCCTGGTATAATTTTTTTACATTTCGACTTGGAGTAGCAGCAAGATACACTCAGAAGATGATTAGCTTACATCTAACACTCTGTCCAGGTTATTTACAAGCATGGAAAAGCCTAATACTTAGCAGGCATTCGATAAATGTTCTTTTCCTTGCATTAACATAACATCTCAAGTTTGAGAATATCTGCCACAGGCGAGATTCCAGATGTGCAAAGCATGTTTATGACCTCAGATTTCATTTTACAAAATTCATATCTGGACCCTGTAGAGCAACTTTAGTAGACAAGGCGTTAGGTTTTTTTTTCCTTCTCACCTAATTTCTTTTGCATATTGTGACTCCTTTAAAAGCCAAAATGCTAGTTAAAAAGCAATCCCTTCTAGAGGCTTGCCTCATATCATATGACAATTAGACAACTCAAGAATAAAGTTCAAACATATTTTAGTGAGTGATGAGTTTGAGGGATTTGTCAGCTAACTAAACAAGAACACCAGGAAAACTCGAAAGCCTGTGAGCGGTGCACAGCCCATCCTTTGAGCCAGGTTAGGAACAAAAGCATTTGCCGTAAGGACCTAATTTATCACTGGAAAAGATGGCGAATATGTTATTAATGAAAGAATAAATCAATCTCAGGCAAGCAATGACTTCATCTTCTCTCAGGGGTGCTCAGCATAATATTTTTCCTGAAAACTATACGCATAAGGCAGCATGTGAGAGTCTTAGGAGAGAGGCCAGAGCTCTGTAGGCCTTGAGCTCTGTTCTATGAGCAGAGAGCAGACGCCCCACTTGCCTGAACTTCAGAACCCTGTGTACCGGCAGAGGAGTCCCTCCAACCTGGTGGGGCATGGCCTTGAGGAGGGCTCTCTTCTCCTGGACTTTTGACATCTTCAAATTCTAACAAAAATTAGCCAAAATACAGATGACCACACACTGCCATGCGAGCTTCCTAGGGAATACGTCACCTCTGTGTTTGAGGCACAAATGGCACAGAGCGTGGAAGTGACAGGTGAGAAGGGAAAAGATCGGGAGTCAGGGGAATGAAGGCAGCTGGGAGTTGGTGCATAGGTGCCACGGGAAGGCCGAGCAACAGGGCCCAGCAACACGAACAGTGTGATAGTGCAGCTGCTCCCAGGGATCTGGTAGTCAGGGCAACAGTGTGAGCCAGCCAAGGGCAATGCGGGGAGCATGGGATATAACGCAGGAGTAGACAGCCCACAGCCCACACATCCTCACTCGGCTGGGCCACTTAGGAAAAATCATGTGGCTTCTCTGAGCCTCTGCTTCTCATAGGTAAACCGGGGATTCTGATCACCCATCACAGAGTCAGAATGAAGACTAACTGAGAGGGCCTGTGTCATACCAAAATCCCTGTATAAATACCAGTCGCTGGTCAGGCGTGGTGGCTCACATCTGTAATCGTCGCACTCTGGGAGGCCAAGGTGGGTGGATTGCCTGAGCTCAGAAGTTCGAGACCAGCCTGAGCAAGAGCAAGACCCCGTGTCTATTAAAAATACAAAAACTAGCCAGGTGTTGGGGTTGATAACTATAGTCCTAACTACTGGAGAAGCTAAGGCAGGAGGATCTCTTAAGCCTAGGAGTTTGATAATGCTGTGAGCTATGATGCCACAGCACTCTACTAAGAGCAAGAAAGTAAAACTCTATCTCAAAATAAATAAATAAAACCAGCTGCTATGATTATTATGAAAGTTCCATCCACTCTTTCATTAAACATACATTGGGTGCCTTCTAGACGCCAAACCCTACGCTAGGTCAGCAGTACAAAGATGAATCTGTCAAAAATGTCAAGACAATAAGATCTGCCATTTAGGAGCTCCAAATCTAGAGGGACAGACAAGAAAAACACTGTGGAAATGTCATAATGCAGGGATCAGCAAATCTTTTCTGTTAAGGACCAGACAGTAAATATTTTAGGCTCTGTCCTGACTACTCTGTGGGTATAGTCAAAGAGCAGCCACAGCAATATAAAATGAATGAAAGTGGCTGTATTCCAAAGACTACGGTGGGAGACGAGGTCAGGAAGAGAGGCAGGCCTGGACTGTGCAGAGCTTTGTAGGCCATGTGAAGGGCTTGGAATTAATTCTAAGAGGGACACAACTAAGAAACTGTCTCCCTGTTTCGCTGGCACTGCCCAAAGCCCATTCCTGAGGAACCTGAGATGTTGAAGAAGCACATTAGGAAGCTCCTCATGCCATCTGAGTCCCTACTGAGGGTGTTCTCCATGCACATTAGCATATTAAAGACTCCCAGGGCCCAGACTAGAGGCTCAAACCTGTAATCTCAGCACTAAGGGAGGTTGAGGCAGAAAGATTTCTTAAGGCCAGGAGTTCACAACCAGCCTGCACAACACAGTGGGCAGCTCTACAAAAAATGTTTAAAGTTCCTCTTTTCCAGCTGGAGCCATGGAGGGTGTTGAAGAGAAGAAAAAGAAAGTTCTTGCTGTGCCAGAAAAAGTGAAAGAATTTCGCAGAGCTGAAGATCAAGTGTCTGAGAAAGAAGTGTGCCCAAAAGATGCTTCGAAAGGCAAGGAGGAAGCTTATCTATGAAAAAGCTAAGCGTTATCATAAAGAATACAGGCAGATGTACAGAACTGAGATTCGGATGGCTGGGATGGCAAGAAAAGCTGGCAACTTCTATGTACCTGCAGAACCCAAACTGGCCTTTGTCATCAGGATCAGAGGTGTCAATGGTGTGAGTCCAAAGGTCCAAAAGGTGTTGCAGCTTCTTCGCCTTTGCCAGATCTTCAATGGAACTTTTGTTAAGCTCAACAAGGCTTCGATTAACATGCTGAGGACTGTAGAACCGTATATTGCATGGAGGTACCCAAATCTGAAGTCAGTGAATGAGATAATCTACAAGCGTGGTTATGGCAAAATCAATAAGAAATGAATTGCATTGACTGATAACAGTTTGATTGCGCCTTCTCTTGGTAAATATGGCATCATCTGCATGAAGGATCTGATTCATGAGCTCTAAACTGTTGGAAAACGCTTCAAAGAAGCAAATAACTTCTTGTGGCCCTTCAAGTTATCATCTCCATGGGGTGGAATGAAGAAAAAGACAACCCACTTGGTAGAAGGTGGAGATGCTGGCAACAGGGCAGCAACAGGTTTATTAGAAGAATGAACTAAGGTGTCTGCCCTGATTGTTTTTGTAATCTGGTCAGTTAATAAACAGTGACTGCTTTCAAAAAAAAAAATTGTTTAAAATTAGCCACATTGGCATGTTCCTGTAGTCCTAGAGACTAGGGAGACTGAGGCAAGGAGGATCGCTTATTGCCCAGGAATTTGAGGCTGCAGTAAACTATGATCACGCCTATAAAGAGCCACTGCACTCCAGCTTAGGAACAGAGGAAGACCCTGCCTGCCCCCCAAAAAGAATATCTAAGTTAAATTAAAAAAAATAAAAATTTACGCTCGGTGCCTGTGGCTCAACGGGCTAAGGTGCCAGCCACGTACACCTGAGCTGGCGGGTTCAAATCCAGCCCAGACCTGCCGAACAACAATGACGGCTGCAACCAAAAAATGGCTGGGCATTGTGGCAGGTGCCTGTAGTCCCAGCTACTTGGGAGGCGGAGGCAGGAGACTTGCTTGAGCCCGGGAATTGGAGATTGCTGTGAGCTGTGATGTCACAGCACTCTATCCAAGGTGACAGCTTGAGGCTCTATCTCAAAAAAAAATAAAAATAAAAATTTAAAAAGACTCTCAGAGGTCTCCAAGAAAAGAAATCCATTCCTTTTAGTGAACTTTCCACATTTGACTAAAGAAAAAGTTTTTTTTTTTTTCAAAGAACATAGGATAGAGGGTTCCAAGGCACATACACTTTGGGAAATACTAGCTGATGGATGAAAAGCAAATGTCTTACGAGCACAGGTGCATGTTCACAAACACGATCTGCCTCCAGACTCCTTCCCAGGCTCACTGTCAGCTCCACTAAACACCCTGCACTCTACCAACCGTAGCCACTGTGGCTCCTTAAACACACCGCGCCATCTCATGCCTCCCTCTCAGACCCACCCTGTTGAATAGGCCAGAATGTTCTTCCCTTACGTGTCTGCCTGCTGAGCTCCTTGATCTTAAAATCCAGCTCAAGAAGTCCTCCCTTGTGAAATTCTGAACATCTCTCTCTGAACTCACCCTGCCTTACGCAAGACACACACACACTCACGCAGGCTCACGGCACCAGTTCCTTCTTCGCATCATTTTATATCTTGTGCTGAATTCTGTTATGGCCCATGTCATATTATCTTATAAGAATACGCCTACCTGTTTGTGTCCTCTCGTACGAGACCTCTCCAGAGTCTATTCAGTACTAGACCATGCACAGAATTTCGTCTGTTAGAGCAGCATCCAACAAGGTCTCCCATTATTGAAGTCCTAACTAATCTCTCCCTTTCTCCCGTGGGAAGGTAAAGGTCACCTTGGGGAAAATCCCAGGTAACATAAGAAGGCATTTCTGGTCTTTGATCCTATGTTGAAAGACACAGGAGTCATCAACTTAATGCATGGCACATGTGGTTGCAACACTGCGGCTAACTGACCTGCCTTGCCATCCTTGCTATCATTTAGCTGCAGGGGAGATCATCATTGAAAGGGCTGTCGTGTGTCCCCACCTCCCTGCTACGAGGCACCAAGCCCGGACTGAGTGAAGGGCGGCAGGAAGTGTGTCTCACGATTACCTACCTAGGCCAGTGGCTCTCAAGTCTGAACACGCATCAGAATCACCAGAGAGCTTGTTAAAATACAGATGGCTGGGCCCCACCCCAGAGTGGCTGATTCAGTTGGTCTGGGGCGGGGCCTGAGAATCTGCATTTCTAACACTTCCCAGGGGCTGTGGATACTGCTGGTCTAAGGACCACGCTCTAAGAATGTTCCAGTCTTCCCAAAGCCAGAACTATACCAGGAAGGAATGGAAGTCACTGCTCATCTACCTAATTACTGCTCTTAGGGAGGTGGCAAAGACAGCCAGCACTAAACCTGTATTCCAAAGACCAGTGCCACCATTCTGTCTTCTGGTGGTGTGACAACTGGCAAATCTTGGACTCTCAGAACGGTTTAGCTTCTTCTACTCTCAGAATGATTTAGCTAAAATGGCTATTAGCCTATCACTGTCTGCTCTCACTGGTTTGATCAGTGAATACAATGGAAAAATTACAAGTCTTCATATGCTGGAAAGCACTAAAAGAATAAGAAATTCGCTGGAATAAAATCAAACAAATACATGCAAATAGTACAATAAAAATTTCAAGGTGTCTGGAGTGATGGAGAGCAAATCAGAGGAAGAATTCACAGACGAATTTCTCCATATTAATCACAACTTTTTCAGACATTAACAGGTAGCAACAGAATTTACTTTAATCATTGAAATGTATTTCTGGGCAGAGATAAAAAAAAAACTGCTTCCTTGCTTTTTGGAAAAATACTTCATTGTTATTTTAATAACAATACTTATCCCCCACACACACTCAAAAAAATTGCAGGCCAGGAATGATGGCTCACACCTATAATTCCAGAACTTTGGAAAGCAGGAGGATTGTTTGAGACCAGGAATTTGAGACGAGCCTGGGCAAAACAGTGAGATCCTGTCTCTACAAAAAATTTAAAAAGAATTAGCCGGGCATGGTGGCGTGTAGTTTCAGCTACTCGGTAGGCTGAGGAAGGAGGAATTCAAGGTGAGGTATGATCAGGCCACTGCACTCCAGGCTGGGCAACAGAGTAAGACCCTCTTTAAAAAATGCAAAATAAGAATTTTTCATCTATCTTAAGCTATCTTTATTGTACCTATCTCACAAAGTACCTCCTCCACATGTTTCTAAAAGTTATTTTTATTGATATTCTGTATAACTTAAAACATAATAAATTAGTTACTCATTTATTGAGCCAACTTTTACCAAAAGGGAAAAGTCTTGTATATATAAAGCTTAAGAAGAAAGGCTTTTTTATGTGATTTGCAATCTAGCATTTGCTGACATGAAGAAAAAATTGGGTAGGTGTGATTTTTCTCTCAGCTTAGTTATCTTATTTTGCATTTTTAATTATTCTTTTTTGTTTTGAGATAATTATAGATTCATATGTAGTTGTAAGGAATACTATAGAGAGGTTTTACGTACCCTTTATCCAATTTCCCAAATGGTAACATCTTGCAAAACTATAGTAAATGTCACAACCAGGACATTGACCTTAGTACCATCCATTGATCTTAGTCAGATTTCCTGTCTTGCTTGTATTCATTTGTGTGTGTGTATGCGTGTTTGTGCATGCACTTAGTTGTATGCATTTTTATCACATGTATTCGTCACTACAGTCATAACACAGAACATCATGACATTCTCTCATTTTGCCTCATAGCCACATTAACTTCTTTCTTCAACCCCCTTCCCTCTGCCCTGGCAACCACTAATCTGTTCTGCACCTCCATAATTTTACCATTTCAAGAATGGCATATGAATGGAATCATGCAATATGCAACCTTTTGGGATTTCATTCAGCATAATTCCTTTGAAAGTCATCCAAGTTATATGATTCAATAGCTTGCTCCTTTTTATTTCTGTGTAGTATTCCACAGTATGGATGTCACAGGGAATTTATTTGTTTAGCCATTTGCTCACTGAATAGAAAAACATTTCTAAGATGTATGGAGGTGAGAAAATTCAACTGGTGTCCAGGAATCATCATACTTACTTTGTTTTAGACAGTCTCACTTTATTGCCCCCAATAGAGTACTCTGATGTCATAGCTCACAGCAACCTCTAACTCTGGGGCTCAAGCAATTCTCTTGCCTCAGCCTCCCCCAGTAGCTGGGACTACAAGCACATGCCACAATACCCAGCTATGTTTGGAGATGGGGTCTCAGTCTAGCTCAAGCTGGTCTAGAACTTGTGAGCTCAGGTGATCTGCCTACCTCGAAGTGCTGTGAGCCATCACAGCCAGCAAAACATCATACTTTTTAACTATTCTGCCTTTTTCTAAAAATAATTTAAGGCAAAGATGAAAAATAGACCCATGTGGTTGGAGCAATGGGTTCATCTACAGCAGAAGTCTGCAAACTTGCTCTATAAAGGGCCAAACAGTATATATTTTAGGGTTTGAGGGCTATATAGTCTCTCTCACAACTATTCAACTCTGCTACACAAAAGTCACCATAGATTATATAGATTATTCTATATATAAATATATAAATAAATAGGCATAGGTGTGTTCCAATAAAACTTCACTTACAAAAATAGGCCCAGGACATAGTTTGCTGATCCCTGATTCAAAGGAATAATGGAACAGAAAGTTGGAACAGCAAGTTGGAATTATGTTGTGGAAAGCTTTGAATGTCAAGTAACTGAACTAGTAAACATTCAAAAATCCCTGAAGATATTTTAATCAGGTATCTGGTAGAGAAAGGAACATATTAATCACAGAGTGTAATGTTTGGAAGATTAATCTGGAAGTATCAGATAAAATGAATTTGTGGAGTGAGCAATTAAAAAATAGAAAAAGTAGATGACTTAAATGACCACCAGAATTGCCCAAGCTAAAAAGGGCAATTTTGAACTGAGCTGAACTGAGCTATTATCTGAGCTATTATCATTGGATATAAGAACAAAGGATGAAAATGAAATAAATTTTAAGGGAGAATTGATAGAATTTGAAAATTAACCAGATATCATAGCAAAAATGATAGAAAAGGCAAAAAATACCTTGGAATTTTAAATAGAAGCTTTAGAATGAAGCTAAGCTAACCTTAAATTATTTGTTCTACCATGTAATCAAGCAAGTTTTGAAATTTCACCTTTGGTTTCCTCATCTCTAAAAGGAGTGAGAGCAGTACCCTCATCACAGTGCAGTTTAACAGACTGAATGAAATAATTCAGGGAAAGCCTTTAGAACAAAAACAGGTATATATAGCAAGTGTTTATTAAATAGTAATGATTATAACATTAATTATGCCAAAAGATCCCTCTCCAACCCCCAGCCATATTCTGGTAACAATTTTGTAACCTAATTTTTACACTTTAAATACCACGAGCATTGCATAATATTCCACTGTGTGAATATTCCATAGTTTATTTAACTAATCCTTTATTGCTAGACTTTATTGTTAGGTGAAATGATGTACACGTAAGCCATATTGAGCTGAGTTATTGTTGTCCTCATTTGCAATCCTTACTGATCCATAATTTGATACCAAGAGTGGAATCGTATAGGCAAACAATCTTAAAATGTGGAATTGGTGAAAGAAAATTTTTTCTTTTCTTTTCTTTTAAATAATAAGATGACCCTAATTATTTCAGGTTGAGAAGTCAGTGACTCTTGCTAGGTTACCATAAAACTTTTTCTTAACCTCTCACCTGTGATACCTTAGGATCTTGGCTTTATGCTTTAGAAGTATAGCACTGGGGGTATGGGAGAAAAAACTCAGGGTGTTGGCATGGATGGCCGAATTCTATTTCTCCTAAGTAAGATTCTGTAAGAAAGGGGCAATCATAGCTGAAGTGGGCCCATCTGAATCCAGAAAGGAAAGAAAATACAGCTTTGCTAGAAGCTCTTTCTGCCTATGGCCTATAATATAGTCCCATAGCTTGGTTTAAAAATGTATCATTTCACATTACAAGAATAACTGAGGCGGGGTAGCTCCTGTATTTGTTAATTCACCCTTCCTATAGGCTCATTGTCTATTCATAGTTCTCATCTCAGGACTTGCCTACTTACATATGCCCACTTCAATTGTGACACTTGCATTTTTACTTGATTTGTAAAAACTCTTTATATATAAAGAATTTCAATCTTTTTTTATCATACATGTTGAAAATATTTTTGCAGTTGGATTTCCACCTTTCGATTCTATGATGGTTTTTTTCTTTGGAGTTTTATGTTAAGCTTATATGCTAAGGAAGTCCATCCCTGCTTTACACTGAATATCTATATCCTCTTGCATTTTCTTCTAGAATATTTATGGTCTACCTTACATGGAAATATTTAAATTAATTCATCTAAAATTTATTTTGGTATGAGTTATGAGGTAGGAATGTTTTTTTTTTCCTAAGTGACGGCTAGTTATCCCAAAATACCTTATAAGGTGAATCCTCTCTCCTCTGGATTTGAATGCCCCTAGTGGTTTGTACCGCTACTGTGTAAAATTTATTTGGTTTCCTAAATTTCTATTCCACTTCACTCCTGTGTCAGCTTCTTGTCACCTATGGTCACACCGTAGCATGACAGTTTGTTCTACCATTACGCAGAAAATTTTCCTTCACATTTCTCTTCTTTTAGAGAAGACTCTTGGCTAATCTGATTTTTTTTTCCTCTCAGATGATTTTTGCATCTGATTTTGTCAAGCTTTCCCAAAAATTCTATTAGAATTTGGATTGGAATGAAAATAAATTGTTGGTGTTAATTATGGAGAGAACCATAAATTAGTCATCCCGCCCCAAAGCATCTTTGTCATCCCAATTACCAAGTTTTCTGAGAAGTTTCACAGTTTTCTTCATATGGAATCACATATATTCCTTAGTTTCCAGAGTTTGTGGTGGTTACGGTAGTAGTATTCCAAAGCTATTTTGGAACTCTTTTTCTGAAATTCCCATCAGAGCTTTCATCGTATGAAGTCTGACAATTAAATTCATGAACCATCCTAAGAAAAAGTGCTTTGAAGGGTGGACTGGACCCTGGTGTCCCAAGAGAAGTACTTTGAAGGTGATCATAGTGACATTCAGCAGTAAGGTGTACAATACTTACCCTAGGATGAGTTTGCAAACTGCATAACTCTTAAACAAGACAAATGCAGTTTCCGCCCCCTCAGAGCTGACACTACTATGGGAGAAAACAGACCATAATTCAGCTAAGAAAAAAATTAACAAATTAATTAAAATGGTGAAAAGATCTCAGAGATTACTATGTGCTAGAAACCAGAGCAGAGCCCCTTCAGGCAGGGTGGCCAGGGTGGTTCCTTCAGAGGCAAGACATCAGAACTGAACCCTGAGCCAGCCAGGTGATGAGCTAAGGGGATATACTCCACCAGGGGACCAACTAGGAGTGGGCTATGAACTAAGACATGCTGGTGAGTTGTGGGGTCTGTCTAGAGCTCCGTGTGGCCAGAATGCCAGGCAATGGGTCCCCAAGCCACAGCCCAAGTCTGAGGCAGGTACTGGGTGAGGGAAGAGCCATGTTTTGAAGTGGATGTGGATAAAGATTTTGGTTTGGGCTGGGGTTTTAACACAGTCGAGCCTCCCTAATCTGCAAATTTGAAATTCAAAATATTCCAAGACAGAAACTTTCTGAGTACTGACATGAGAGAGAGATTTTGCTTCCTGACGGTTCAATATACACAAACTTCATTTCACACAGAAAATTATTTAAAAATATTGCATAGAAGTACCTTTGGGCTATGTGTGTATGGTGTATATGAAACACAAATGAATTTCCTATTTATCTTATCATGTATATGTAAATATTCCAAAATCCAAAAAAATCTGAAATCTGAAACATTCCTAGTCCTAAGCATTTTGGATAAGGGATAATCAACCTATACTTGAAAAAGAGACATGGCTCATGGCTAAAAGTGACCCACAAGCAATGGGGTCTGTCCCAAGCTGTTCCTGGGGGTGGGAGAAGAAATACTATGGAAGCCTCTTTACAGGCCCTGGTGGGAGAAAAACCATTTCCTAATCATACTGAATGGCATTTAGTCATCCTATAACCCAGCACCACAGGCCAGAGACACAAGGCGGGGACAGATTAGGGAATAAGTCTCTTTGGAAACCAAGAAGAAGCAATAATACTTTTTGAGCAAATAAGTTTACTTGATTATCCAAAATCAGAGAAGAGTCCATGAGACCCTAAGATGGAAATGAAGGCAAGAATTTGTCTCCCTGTGGCTCTGACCGAGGACTGGGCCTGCATTAGCTGTGCACACTTCTGTAAAAGCCAACAGAAAGCCTCAGCGAAACAAGATAAATGTTCGCAGCTGCCCTGAGGCCCTATTTTCCCAGAAAGTGACTTGACTTCTGTCCCACTGGCGTGCTGTAATTAGAAAAGACAAACAAGATGTGCCTCTTGCTGGCTAGGCCAGGTAGCAGAGAAAGCTTGGAGCTGGTTTCCAGTGAGCCCTATAAAGACGGGAGGAAATCCTGGGGGATAAATGGCCAGATGACAGTAGATGGCCAGATGACAGTAGACGTTCAGACAGGTAGACAAGGAATAAGCAAAGCACGGTGTCCAAAGAAGTGAGGCTCAGTCAACGGTAGGAGTCCAAACGGGTGTTCCAGGAGGGTAGAGTGTGCTAAGGGGCATGGGACATGAAAGTCAGGCTGCAATGTTTCCTTCTGTGTGTCAGAAGTAGCAGCAAGTGATCAGTAGATCCTTGTCCCCAGGAGGCAGCTAGGTCCCAGGAGGACTAAGGTTTAGACCTTGCAAAAGTCCTATAGGATCAGACATTTGATTGGAATAGGAGTGTAAGACAAAAAGAAGATCTCCATGGGGCTGGGACTACCGACTCAAGTCCAGAAGGATCTAGGGCCTGGAGGGAGGCCAGTTGGTTCAGTGTTTTTTTTTTTTATTTGTATAAATTTAAGGGGCACAAGAGCAGTTTTGTTACATGGACAGTTCGTATAAGGGTAAAGTCTGGGCTTTTAGCATACGCACCAACTGAATAATATACTTGGTGCCCATTAAGTAATTTTTCATCATCAACCCCCTTCCACCTTCCACTCTTCGGAGTATCCAAGCCAGTTGGAAAAAGGAAAGTCAGTGAGTCTGGCCTGGGAGAAGGGGACAAATCAGAGGCAGGGAAAGGATATGGTGTCTGGCCTCACAGGACATTCATCCACGATGACAGCGATGTCCAGCCTCACCCTTTCTCTCTCCTTGAGGAAGTGCTCCTCTCATTCCCTGCCTTTTTCCCCGAGTTTGTCTGGGCATGTCAAAACCCTGACAGGAGCTATTAGAAACCTAACCTGTTACTTGCACGTAAGGATGTAACAAAAGAAAGAGGAAACACTACGAGCGTCACACAAGAGTCTCAGGAACTATTACTTAAAGCATTGCTTGTCACTAGACCAATGAGCCACTCATCACCACGGAGACGACAATCAAAACAAGGATTCCAGTTTTCCCGAAGCCAGAGTTTAATGACGACTATGTTACGCAGAAGAGTAACTAATCCCACAGAGCATTATAAACAGAGTTGCTAGTACCCAACATCATCAATGAGGGGGAAAATAACTTTTGATGGGACATATTGTATTTCCTAGGATGCGTGAAATGCCAGGAGAGCATTTCAGCTCAGCCTGAAGTCATTGCTTCATCCACCACCTACTTTTTTTCTTCCCCATACCTATTTCAAAGACAGACACCTTCATTAAATATTAAACATGATAAATGTGTTTATAAACTCATTTATGCACATCCCTAGCCCTACTGGTGAATCAGACAGAAACTTAATGATTACTATGAAATGTTTTTGCATTTGGATAGGATCTGATAATTCTTTGTTTCCGGGGCAACATATAATTCAGGCTTACCTCTTTGAAGAGGATTGTTCCTTTCCAAATGCCTGATGCAAATGTGAAACACAATCTCCCCTCTGCTTCCAGCTCCTTCCTCCCCTCCCCCAGCTAAGCAGCAAGGCCCAGGTTCTAGGCCCACTGCTGCCATCCACTGGTTGGGAAGGCAAGTCACAGCGTCCCTAGGCTTGGATTTTCCATCTCTCCAAAATCATATGGGCCCTGGGAGCCGCACAAGTCCCCCCCACCCCAATCTCTCTTCTTTGTTTAAAGCCCACTCCCTTCCCATCTCCCATTCCGGTCTCAGAATGAGAGAACCACCTGTATAAAAGGGAGATCAGCACACTGAGAAGTGGACTTCAGTTTTCTTTTCTACTCTTACTCATCATTGGGCCACTCTTACTCCAGTTCCCACATCTCACTTCAAATTTGCATGAAGAGTCTACTAAGTTGTTGATTAGGCAATGAACTGACCAGCCCCTGACCAATCAGATGTGGTCCAGGGTGGGTATCATCTGGTATGCATCTGGCTGTCCAGACCAACCTCAGTGGTCATTCCCAGAGGGTGGGGTGAGTAGGGTTCTCAGGAAGCCAGATTCTTCCTTGGCACAGTTTAACCTTTGGATGTCACTTTCTTTCTCTGTGTTTTCTGTGTCCCTAACTTTAAGACAGTTATAATCAAGAGCCCACTCTTTGGCAACTATTCCATTTCTTGGCTGTGTAACCAGGAATAATACTATAGTATCTCTGGGCTTCTATTTTTTCATCTATAAAATGAATCTGCCTCATGGAATTGTCATAAGGATTTAAAAAAAAAATCTCACATGTAAACCACTTTGTCAATACAATATTAATATTAGTTGTTATCACCATCATTATCATCACTTGGTCAGGAAGGCTATTTTCAGCGCTTCAAGCACCAAAACTTTCCAGCCCTCTTTGCACCATTTATTAAAGTCACTAAACACTCCCTATTACTACCCGGGATCTGAGTCCTCCCATCCAGCAGGGTGAGTAGAACAAAGTCAGTTCTCACCAAATTCCACCTGAAACTGGATAGGCCAGAGACAGGAAGGACACTATATAAGACTGAGGGGAAAATCATCTTCTCCAACTTTATCACCCCCTGAATGCTGGAGTAGGATTCCTCAGAAATGTGAAAGCAAAATAAAATAGCAGAGATAGAATTCTAACAATAAATCTGATCTTGTGTCAGGAAGTCTATTTGAGAGGAAAATATTCCCTCAGAGTAGGAAGATGTTTCAGAGGGTTCATCAATAAACCCTCAAAAAAGAAGAGGGTCCCTGTTTTGACTTTTTGGATTTGATGACATCACAAAAAAATCTAGAAACTGGGCTGCTCACAGGTCCCCTGAAGACCAAGAGATCGGGAAAGAGATACATGGCCAAGGTTCCTTGATACCTTCCTTTAGAAAATCCTGGAAAGGAATTTGCCTGGAATTTGAATTGAGTAACACTTCAAAGAAGTTCATAATCTATATCAGAGGAGGAATGTTGGCAGGAAGCATGGGAAGACACCTAGGCAAGATCACTACCCTAGATCCCAGAGAACTGACTTTGAGTCCTGGCTCTGGAATGTACCAGGAGAGATCCTAGGAAAGTCAACCTTTCCTATATACCAGGAAATAATTGAATAAAATTGACTATTTTCATGCACCTCCACTAAGTCCTATAGCCCCTCTACACATGTATAAATTCAGAGGCCACAGCAGGTGGGCAATGGTAGTAGGAGCCTCTGGGTCCTACTACCTCTACCACCCTTCAGCTAACCAGTCTCTGCCCTTTTGCTTTAAAGAAACCTGTTCCAGCTTCCAAGATTTTGTTAAGAAAAATCTTTCACTTTTTCTCAGCAAGAAAAACAACCAGATGATCTCCAAATGCATTCCAGTTCTCACAGTCTATGATTTGAGCATGGAGGGAAATGGGGTTATTTCAAGAAAAGGCTGGAAAGGAAGATTAACACAAAATCACCAAAAGCATTGCCCACCATGCTAAGGCATTTGAGCTTTAGCCAATAGGGAGCCATGAAAGAGAAATAACATGAACAGGTCGCTGGGCTAGCAAAGCACCCTAAGGACTGGACAGGTGAAGAATGCATCAAAGGGTGAGGGAGGGAAGCCCAAAGACCATGTTATTCCAGCAATCCCCAATGGGAGGTAAGAACAATAGATGGGTGTGAAGGTACAAGGGGGGCATCCATCTCTACTCAGCAACTTTCATCCTCTGTTTTTTTCCTTTCACTTTCTTTGTCTCCTAATTCCATTCCCATCTTCAAAAAGCAGGGTAGACATGATTCCTCTCACTGTCAATGACATTGTATATGTCCCCTCATACCAGTGAAGCATGGTGACACCAAAGCAAAGGACATGTCATCCTCAGCTAAATTAACAAAGACTACAACACTGTTCCCCAGCTAGATCACATCAACAATTGGCTGCTTGTCCTAGATGGATCCTCACTGACCCATGTCCCCAACATCCCAAGCTGCCAAATTACCCATCTATACATCCCCAGTCACCTTCAGGGACTTTCAGAATGCCACTGTCCCAGCAGCTTCCTCACCCAATGCACCTACCCCACCATCATTTCATCCAGGGTGAGATTTCCCACAGGTTTCCCAATGGACTTGTTAAAGATGATATAGACACATCCAGAGATCTGATTCATGATGCGTCATGAACTCAACACTTTTCTCATCTTCTTGAATCCACCCCAAATGAGTGAAAGCAGAGAGATAAAACCAGAACTAAAAAAATATTGTGTCTTTGAAAACACCCACATTGGACATTTCTTCAGATGTCTCACAACTTGGTGTGGAAGGTTCAGTGAGAAGCCAACATTCTGTCAACTATAGCTGAGGACCTCTTTCTGGAAAGAGCTACCAGCCCACACCACTGGCACTTGGCTTCACTCCCTTCCTTCCTCCTGCTAGCCCTGGGTATGTACTCATGCTATTCCCCTGCCAGGAACACCCTTCCCCATCTCTTTTTAGTTGCTCACACCCTTCCCCATCTCTTTTTAGTTGCTCTGAATTGACTGGACAGAAGAATGAGTAACAACTGCTTCTTGCAACCTTGCTTCTTGAAAGCAACTTTGCTTCGTGTAACAGCCCAAATGATCAAAAATCATTTTACAACAGAGACATTTGCACCAGAATGTTTAATGCAGCACAATTCATAATTTCCAAGTCATGGAAGCAGCCCAAATGCCCATCGACCCATGAATGATTTAACAAATTGTGGTATATGTATACCATGGAATACTATACAGCCATAAAAAAGGATGGAGACGTTACAACTTTTATGTTTACCTGGATGGAACTGAAATATATTTTTTTTTAGTAAAGTATCTCAAGAATGTAAAAAAAAGTATCCAATGTACTCAATACTATTATGAAATCAATATATCATCATCTACACATTCATACAAATGATAAAACGCAACTATAGTCCAGAAAGAAGGAGGGAAGACGAGAGAGAAGAGAGGGGAGGAGAGGGGAAGAGAGGAGAAAGGACGGGTGGGGGGAGGACAGGAGGAGGAAGGGTATTTGGTGGGACTCACCTATTGTGCACAATGCAATGGTACATTTCAAAACTGCTAAGAGTATTATAGTACAATGTCTTACCACAACAAATAAGTAAGAGAGATGATGGCTATGTTAGTCAGCTTGATTTAAGCATTCCACATTGTAGCACATAGTATCCCATAATTGTACAGTTATGATTTAATAAAAAAAAGGGGGGGGAACCTAAAATGAAGAATTTTCAATAATCATCAAGCCCAATCCATTCACTTTGAGTTTGAGGAAACAGATTCAAATGGGGAAATGTCTTCTCCACCCCCCATTTTGCAGATGGGACCTCACCCAAGAAAACCAAGGCTAAGGGTTACTGACGGCTGAGGGGGCAGGGCTATGCTAAATACTGCACACACATTATCACACTTAATCTTCACACTAACCCTATGAAGTAGATGCTGCTACCAGCTTCATTTTCCAGGTGAGGAAAATGACCAGTCCAAGTTATATAGGTTTGATGGTGTCAGGTAAAATTCTAACACTCAGCAGGGGAGAAACAGAAGTTTCCATAGAAGGCTCTCCTCATGGACAGACGACCACTTCACCCCTCTCACCCTCAGTCATCACATCTGTGAACTGAGGATGATTATACATTTATATTCCTAGGGTAGCTATGAGATCCTAAAATAAATAATACATGCATATTTACTTGTTTAGAAGCAAAATATTATACAAATAAAAGAGAAAATTTTTTTTTCAAAATGAAAAGGATTTATTGGGGGGGGGCGGTGCCTGTGGCTCAGTGAGTAGGGCGCTGGCCCCATATGCTGAGGGTGGCATGTTTGAACCCAGCCCCAGCCAAACTGCAACCAAAAAATAGCTGGGTATTGTGGCAGGTGTCTATAGTCCCAGCTACTCAGGAGGCTAAGGCAAGAGAATCGCCTAAGCTCAAGATCTGGAGGTTGCTGTGAACTGTGAGGCCATGGCACTCAACTGAAGGCGACGAAGTGAGACTCTGTCTCTAAAAAAAAAAAAAAGAAAAGGATTTTTTTTTCTTTTTAAAAGAATAATATGTACTTATGTTTAAAAAGAATAAAACAGTACAGAAAAAATATAAAGAAGAAAATAAGCATTATCTAAAGTTCCACCATCTAGAAATGATTAGCGGCTTAATGGTAATACCTCAGGAAATCACTCCAAGTGTATTTCTGTGTGTGTGTGCATATATTATTAATAAATGATATCATACTATTTACACTGTTTCATGACCGGTTTTTTTCACTCAAGTTATATACATGGTGAAAAATTAACAAAACTTTATTTTAAGAAGGCCATTCTTCCAAGTTTAGCTCAGCCCTGTAGGGGAAAAAAAAAAAAAAACCTGAGTGGTTTATTTATCATCCTCTTTTGACTCACGAAACTGGTCCTCAGAGGCAGTGTCGTCACCCACAATGGTACAGCCTGTGCCCTGCACAGAGGCCAGAGAGACACATGGGAGCTGAAAGCCAGCCTGTTCCTATCCCTGGCACAGCTACAACACTCAGGGAAGGGGGCCCTTGTGTGGTTTGCACAAAGGCACCATGTGTCCTGGCCTCTCCGCCAGCCACGGCGACCCTGAAGCCAGAGGGCCTGCTTCCGAGCAAGGCTGGAGCAAGCGAGGGCAAGCAGAGCAGTGCCCTCCATCCGCCACTTCTGCGCCAGAGCTCTGCCCCGTGCCCAGAGCACAGGGTAAACTCCCTGTCACACACAGAGCAGGCCCTGAGAGTGTGTGCTGAGTCAGTTCTGCTCTGCGTGTGGAGCACGGGTGCCGCGGTTTCATTCGTCTCCTCTAACCAAATTGTAGGAACATATTTAAGTGACAGCAAATGAAGCAAAGCTTTGGCCCAAATGCTGCTCGTGTGCTGCCTGGGAGAACCAGAGGCTCCCAGGTCAGTTTCCCAAAAGATTGTTTGGGGGGGGGTCTCTAAATTTACCCAAAGCTCACTGAACTTCTTTAAAGCAGTTGCAGGGTGAAGAGTTTTCTTTGCTTTATTACAAATTATTCCAAAATTTAGCTGTTGTGAACAACAAGCATTTCTTTTTTTTTTTTTTTGAGACAGAGCCTCAAGCTGTCACCCTGGATAGAGTGTTGTGGCATCACAGCAACCTCCAACTCCTGGGCTCAAGCGAGTCTCTTGCCTCTGCTTCCCAAGTAGCTGGGACTACAGGCGCCCACCACAACCCCCAGCCATTTTTTGGTTGCAGCCGTCATTGTTGTTTGGTGGGCCCCGGGCTGGATTCGAACCCATCAGCTCAGGTGTATGTGGCTGGCACCTTAGCCCATTGAGCCACAGGCGCCAAGCCAACAACAAGCATTTCTTAAATTTTTTTTTTTTTTTTTTTGAGACAGAGCCTCAAGCTGTCACATTGTATAGAGGGCTGTGGCATAACAGCTCACAGCAACCTCCAATTCCTGGGCTCAAGCAAGTCTCCTGTCTCCCAAGTAGCTGGGACTACAGGTGCCCGCCACAACGCCCGGCCATTTTTTGGTTGCAGCCGTCATTGTTGTTTGGCGGGCCCGGGCTGGATTCGAACCCGCCAGCTCAGATGTACGTGGCTGGTGCCTTAGCCCGTTGAGCCACAGGCGCCGAGCCAGGCATTTCTTTTTTTCTTTTTTTTTTTTTTTGTAAGACAGAATTTATTCACAGAAAAGAATACAGAAAACATTAAGGCTCCTGGTAGAGGGAGAGAATTCTAGTGGGGAGAGAGAAGCTCTCTCCGTTTCTCTCCCGATCTTTCCCCATCTCCTCCTTTAGGCCTTTAGTCTCAGGGTATATATAGGTATATGGGTTCCTTGGCCAGGAAACGAATGAATACAGTCCCTTACGCCAGGGGCAAGGTGAATGAATGTGTCAATGAATGGATACAGTCCTCTCATGGAATTGAGGCCTAGGAAATTCACAAGAACTTGACCTAGGCATAGGAGATGGGGGTTCCACATTTAGTCCTAAGTGTGAAGTGAAGGAGACACCAAGGCACAGGTGTCTCCTCAGTAGTTGTGCAGCCTTTTTGGC